>OMNN01101383.1:3052-37862 GCA_900302755.1 Chromis chromis
AAATTTTTTTTATATATATATTTATATATATTTTGCAATTCTATCCTATCTTTCTTTTCTAGTATCTTTATCTTTACTTTTCTTTCTAATTTTTTTTGTTTTTTTTTTGCTTGTTTTATCTAAATGAATGTTGCATTTAATGAAGTTTGTTTTACGTCTAGAATGCGCAAGTATGGCAACCTACAAATAAACATATTTATAAAAAAATAAAAAATAAATCAGTGAGTTGTGTTCTGCTCAAATTCACAGAACCTGCGGCAAGTTCTCACTGACTGCCCAATGCAACATCTGGTGAGTGCTGTTTTAGAGGAATCTATTCATTTGTAATATATCCATGTAAAAGGCCTGTATTTCCTTAAAGTTTTGTTTTTTTCCAGAGAGAATCAGCACTGCAGATTTTCCAGCTATTCATCAATAAATTAGATGCTGAAGCAAAACACAAGTTCTTCAGGTGAGATTTGTTATTTTAAAATACGAAATATACATATATAAACTTTTCAGTTGAGACATCTTTGCACATTTTGTATATCTACTGTATTAAATACTTTTGGTTTATTTTATAACATGTATTTCTAAATGTGTTCCTATTCAGTGCACCACTACTGTTTTCAATTTCATATTTGATTTATAGAATTCAGTTCATACTCAAGTTGTCATCTATCTATATTCCCATATAAGTCCTTTTTGCTGTATTGTCCTGGTATTTGCTTCTGCTGATCTTATCTGATACTGAATAATTTAAGTTTATTGATATTTTTTTGCAGGTGTATGTTAAAAACCAGCAACCATGCAGGAGTGGAAAGTTATATAGTCAAGAACATCAGGAACCAAATAGAATTTTCCATGAAGGTGAGATAAAAGATGACAGATGTAAGCTTACTGTCTAAGTCTTATTACTATTTTTATAAGAATTTAAAAGACCCCACTTAAATATTTGACCTGGATCTTGATGGTTTATACACAGTTTGATGTCAGGATTTTATCTGAACGTGTTCAATCTATGACAACCTTCTTTCTAGCCGGGAAATGCCAATACGTGGTTCTTGGGAACAGAGCTTCTCCCGCTGTTGGCACTGGTGCTATGTTTGCAACAAGGTGCTGAGACAGATTTACTCAACAGTATGGACAAGTAAGTACGAAGCACAAGGGCTTATTGTCCAGACAGGCCTGCTCATTTGTTACATTTAGGTCTAAACTAGACATAAGACATTAACAACTATTATAGCATAGTTGGAAATTCACTTTAATGTTGTGACTGATCGATGTATACACACAGCAAAAGCTCTTTATATCTACCTCTGGTGTATTTCAGCCTGTGCAAGATACACGGAAAACGATATGAACAGCTAACATAAGTCTACATTTTATTAAATATTAAATGTAAATTTAGATGAAGAACAATTTTATTACAACAAAGAAGCTCAGATCTAATTAAGTGACAGACCTCTGTGAATACTCGCAATCTGAGATTTAAAAGACAAAAGTCTATCAGTGTGAGAACTGGGACACTTCATCCACACTGAGCCTCTAAGAAATGCTCCATCTTTGTTTATCCAGGATAATGGAGAGTCTGAATCTTCTACGCTATGTGCTTATCAGAGACACAGAACTGAGAAGCAAAGTATGTCAGTCTAATTCAGCACTTTCACAGCATGTCTGCCGGGCAGCGCGGTTAATGCAGAACGCTGATGATCTCCTCTTCCTACTCTCAGACAGATGTGTGGGAAGAACTGTGCAGGATCAAAGACGAATACCTAAAAATGCTGCGTGTGTGTATCAGCATATCAAGAGCGTATTATTCCTCTGAACTGAAAGCACTGAAGGAGGATCAAAAGCTGAAAGCAAAAGGTAGGAATTAGCTGCTAATCTGTGTGACAAAATGACATTGAAATAGCCTTGGACAAATGAACGATAAGCTGATTTCATGCCTTCAACTTTCTATCGTCCTCTCTTATAGAAGCCAGAGATGCTGCTAGATCCACCAGATTAGTCAAAAGCATAAGAGTAAAGCATGAGAAAGTGTCCCATATGTCCCCGGAGGTCCAGCACCAGGTACAGGAAGCTTGCTTTCCTAAAAATGCTCATTTTGGTTTTGGACTCTGTATAAACAACAAGCTAACTATTCTCATGTATTGCAGGTGTTGCAGAGTGCACTGGTGACATTTGACCTGATGGAGAGTCTAATAGTCCGTATTACGGAAATCACAGAGGAAAAGCTGACCAAACTAAACTGAGGCCACTTGTGTCACTTCAGACCACTGCCTAATTTTTCCAAGTACAGTTTTTATTAAATTTTCACTGTTTAATTGATTAAAGGAAACAAAGTGTGATTTTTCTTACGGCAAAATAGTTTAAATTAAATGTAGAACAAACTATTACTGTACCTTAAAACACATCTTTCATCTCTGCTTTTGTATATTCACCTAGTAAGGCTTGTGCAGGTTTGCATCAAATAAAACACAATATTGCTGGATCACCTGGTGAACTTTACAGTGTGTCTTTTAGCATCTCCCACACAGCACTGCTTTCAATGAGGTGGGCCCGAGCCAGAGACATCCGGTCCCGGATATTGTCCACATGAGGCTTGCTGGTGGCCTGCATAAAGAAATGAGCCTTGGTTCACTTTAAGGTATCACAAGGGAAAACAGTACATCTAATGTATAGTCCAGTGTTACCACATAACTTTACCTTGGCGATTGTCAACATCCCTTTGACAATTTCAGCATTGTTTCGAACCGGCAGGATCCTGAGATTGCTGACAAAAAACCTGAAAGAAACAAAGATATTCTTAGTTAGTTCTAAAACTAAATCTTAGAACCCCAACACCAATGAAAACAGAAACCAAGCTACCTTAGCGTCACTTAAGCAAAAAGAAAAAAGGGGGTTACATGCTCGCCCAGATTACAATTTGGGGAAGTGAGAAATGTCTACCTTTTCTGAATTAGAGTCAATATTTCCAGTTCCCTTTTCCCATTAAAGGGAGCATGTAGGAGTAGAAAGCAGTTCCGGTGGACTTGCACAAACTTTTTTATCTTCTCAATGAGTCCTGATTCCTCAAAAGGCTCTGGGAGGTCTTGAGGGTCCACCAGCAGAAATGCAGTACCTAGGCAAGCAAGTTAGAAATGTCACATCCCTATTTTCAGCTCAGCACAAAATTGATTACTTTGGCCATAAGTGACTGTGGAAAATATGTGAGGATCCAGTAGCAGTTTCTTAAAGTACTTCTGTTAAGTTATGGTGGGTTTAAAAATGTAAAGCAAGTGTATGGGAGAATTAACTGTCCTGAGGGCTCTGCTGGTGTGGATTGCAAAAAAATGGGCACAGCAGGGGCCAAAGAGTCAGAGGCTCTGTTTTAAGTGATGGTTAACATTTTCTGTTGGCACGGCAATCAGAGAACCACAAAGAAACACACAACAATACCAAAATTACTCAAAAGCCACACAACGACAATAAAGAGAGGGAAACGTCTTCAATGAAAATCAAGAAGACAAGGCCATATCGCCTTGTGGATGCCCGATCCCGTCAGATCTCGGAAGCTAAGCGAGGTAGGGCCTGGTCAGTATCTGGATGGGAGACCGTGAGGGAACACCAGGAAGCCTGGGTGAATGCAGGTATGAGTGGTTGGTGGTGGTTGGAGGGGCCGATGGCACAGATTGGCAGCCTCGCTTCTATCAGTCTACCCCAGTGCAGCTGTGGCTACATACGTAGCTTACCACCATCGAGTATGGAGTGAATGAATAATGCAATGTAAAGCGTCTTTGAGTGTCTAGAAAAACGCTATATAAAACCAATGCATTATTATTATTAGTATAAGAAAGAGATGCAAACCAATGAAAAAAATGTGCAACATAAAAGAAAAATGACTGCAAAGACAAACAAAAAGACCATAAAGCAATGCACCACAGAAAGACAGAACCAACTATAAACCTAACCTGAATATTTAAATCAGTCATTTAAAGTTAGATAAGAAATTTTATTATAGGGTCTTAATCTTAATATTTGAATGTGTACAGTAAATATATAAGCACTTTGACTGAACGTCTGTTGTTTTAAACATGCTACATAGAAAACAGTAACTGGATTTGACTAAAAAGAAATGAACACAAGTGGATACAAAAATTATTTAAACAGAAACAAAACAACGGCAAAGAGATACAAAGGAACCACACAGGAACGATAAACAACACCAAAAATACTCAAGACAATCCACAGATCCATAAAATGGCAACAAAGAGAATAAAAAAGACCAGAAATAGATGCAAACCAGTAAAAGAGGATGCAAAATGAACACTAATAAATATAAAACGACTGTAAAGACATACTAAAAGACTAGGAAGCAATGCAATTGGACCACAGAGAGACAGAACCAACTAAAAACCTAACCTTTACATTCAAATTAAGTAAATATAAATATACAAAATTATAAAGTTAAATAATCAATAATATTGTGGTGTCGTAACATTTGACTAAGCTTGTCATATTTCTCTATTGGAAAGTACTTTGGATCAACTACTGTCATTTTAAAATAGATACAAAACAACACTAAAGAGACACAAAAGAGAATCAAAAAGAAAGTAAGCAACTGCAAAGGCAAACAAAAAGACCAGAAAGCAATGCAATGGGACCACAGAAAGACAGAACCAGCTAAGAAGAAATATATAATGAACACAAATAGTCACCAATGTAAATACAGACAGCAAGGAGACACAAAATGCCACAGAGACACTAAACAACACCAAAAATGCTCAAAACAACCACAAAAAGCAACAAAATGGTGAAGAGAGGCAAACAAGAGAATCATAAAGCCCAGAAAGAAGTGTAAACCAATATTAATAATGCAAAAATAAAAATACAAATAGATGTAGAACGACTGCAGAGGCATACAAAACGATTAGAAAGAAATGCAAGCGGACCACACAGAGACAGAACCAACCAATACGAAATATATGGGCAGTGGTGGCCTATTGGTTTGTGAAGTGAACTTGTAACTGGTGGGTCGCCAGCTCGAGTCCCTGGACTGGCAATAGGTTGAGGTGGGAAACAGAGAGCGACCGCTTGTCCCAGTCACCACCACTGTGGGCCCTTGAGCAAGACCCTTAACCCCTGACTGCTCCCCGGGTGCTGCACCGCGGCAGCCCACTGCTCCTAGCATGTATAGTTAAGGTTAAGGATGGGTCAAATGCAGAGAAGGAATTTCCCCAAGCGGGTCAATAAAGGTTAGATTATTATAGAATGAACACAAACAGTTGGCCATAAAGAGATGCTAAAGAACACCAAAATTATTTATAACAACCCAAAAGAGCTGCAAGAGGCAAACAACTGCAAAGAGAATCATAAAAACCAGAAAGAGGTGCACTCCATTGAAAAAGATGCATAAAGTAACACAAACAGCAGCTAAACGGCAGTAAAGTGACACAAAAGGACCACAAAGAGATGCAAAACAACCACAAAAACTCAAAAAATCTGCTTAATTTGTAATTTGAGGTCTACCACCAGTCGGGAACAGGTGTGTAGTTGCTGTTAGTTTACCTGACAGAGGAAAAATAAAGGCTCCGGTCTGAACGCTGTCTGAGAACCTGATTCGGTGTTGCTGCGCCATTAGCATCCTGCTAGCATCGTGGTTCTGGAGAAACAAACAAAAGATAGTTAAATTAACTTATCTGTTTAAAGTAATTACATTAACTTCTCTGCTAAAAGTCAGATATGGCCGAATAAGTTACATTTTACCAATTTTAATAGCTTATTTTGCTCTTTTTTCTGGCGGCAGTGTGCTAGCTAAAAAGCTATCAAACGCCATATTTGTTAACGTTAATTTAATGAACCGCCGCCAGAAAACAAGCCGTCAAAATGTCCGACAGCTCAGGAGTTAAACCGTTCTATTACCTGCAGAGACGTGCTGATTATTATGGTTGTTTTCCACTGAGGAGGAGTTTCTCTGTGTGTCTCCATCACCTGCTGGTTAAAGGTGAGTTAAAGGTTCTGATTAACTGATAACCGTCAGTTCAAACACCGCTGGACCCTGAACGCAGCACCAGCTAATGTTTGGTCGCTAGAGGTCGCTGTCTTATTATGTTGGTGGTTTTATCATATAAAAGGTCTGTTTTTGTGGCTAAAAATATCAACAATTAATGTATTACCCTGAAACTTACCATGTATTGTTGAACAGGTGGGTTGGTTAAAATATTACAGGTATTTTTTGTGCCTTCCATTTCAATTATTTTTTATTTAGTGCCACTTCACAACATAAGTCATCTTAGGGCTCCTCACATAGGCCTAGTAAAGTGACAATCTTATGGTACTATATTATAGAGAGAAACCCAACAAATCCAAAGATTTCCTTTGATCAAACTCTTGGACAGTTGGACAAAAAAAAACTGCCCTTTGCCAGGAAGAAGTACAGGACTTATGGTTAAACGTTTATTCCACTATAAATACTACTTTTAGTTGTAAAAATTCATGCCACCTAAAATACTGCTTTGTATCAAGGTATTTATAGTTTTATAGGTTTATTCCACCCAAAAACTACTTTCTGTCCAAGTACTTATATACCACTACAGTATAGTTTTCAAGGTTTATTCTACTTGAAATACTACATATACTTTTAAAGATTTATTCCACCCAAAGTACAACCTAAAGTTTTTAAGGTTTATTCCACCCAATTAATACTTTCTATCCAAGTTCTTATAGTTTTATAGATTTATTCCACCCAAAACATTAATTATAGTTATAAAGGTTTGCTCCACCGAAAATAATACTTTCTGCCCGAGTACCTATAAATGTAGAGGTTTGTTCCGCCCAAAATACGATAAAGAGGAGAGGTGCTCAGTGCATCATGGGAAGTCCTTCAATGTCTGGGCCTATAGCAGCATAACTAAGAGATGGTCATTTTTCAATATAAGCTTTATCAAAAAGAAACATTTTATGCTGGGTCTTAAAACTAGAGAGGGCCTGATAGCTGCAGGCGCTGCCTCCCGTTCTGCATTTGGAAACTCTAGAATTAAACCTGCAGTCTGAGAGCAAAGTGCTCTGTTGGGATAATAGGGTGCAATAAGGTCTTTAAGATACAATATAGCTTTGTCATTAAGTGCTTTATATGTGAGGGTATGGATTTTAAGTTTTATTCTGGATTTTATAGCCAATGAAGAGAAGCCTGTCAGAACCGGAAGTGTTTTAGAGAATTAAAGGGAAATCCAGATTGTAAGCATTTGTAATATAGAAGTAACAAATGCATTGACTAGTTTTTTGACATCACTCTGAGACAGGATGGTCCTGATTTTGACAATATTGTGCAGGTGAGAGAAGGTCATCATGGAGACTTGTTCATGGAGGCCAAGGCAATGCCAAGCAGAGTAAGTGTAGGGTTAGATAGTGTGTTTCAGAGGTGTTTAGGGCCAAATACAATTGCATCAGTTTTTAATGAACTTTTTTACATCAGCAAAAACATTGATCATTGAATGTATAATCCTTTTTTTGCATGTTCATTTATACTTGTCATATCAGGATGAGCACTTGTGTAAGTAATAACATTAATGGAGGCTCCATTCCCAGTGAACAGTCAGTGTCAGTTAATAGACCCTATTGTTTTTCCCGCAGTGACATGTAGGGTTGCCAAGTAAACAGTCTGTTGTATGGTGTATAAAAAGCCTAAAGGAAAAATTGATACAATTATAGAAAAGTACTGAAACAGTTAACTAAAACTGAATCTAAAAGTAGTTGTAAAAAAAACATTTAAGTTAAGCAACATAAAAATAAAACCTAGACAAGATGGCGCATTAACAAAACTAAAACTTTAATACTATACTGAATAGAACTAAACATTTTTAAACAATAAAACGTAAACTGAACTACAAAAATAAATTAATGGAAAATAAAAACCTATACCTCTGCTCTATAACAGTGTATGATACGTCTGTAACAGGACAGTGACAAACACGTATGTTTTTTTCAGAAACACAAATCTTTATTTTCAGTATGACACTAAATGCAAGCCGATCGGCCAATATTACTTTTCTTTAAGAAACTTCAGTCAACCGTATTATTAGAAGACTTTTGAGAAATAAAATTTCTGAGAAAGAAATGATTTTTTTTCTGAGTCTTATTCTTTTCTAGAGCTTCAGAAGCAACACCAATTAAACAGTCAAACATACAAAAGTATCAGCATGCATAACAGCCCATTTGTGTCGAGGAACAGTCCACTACGGGCGTAATGGGGAAACGCAAATAAACTGCTGCAAAGTCCAGAGGTCTGTAGAGTTCAGGAGAAAAAAGACATAAAGAGAGCGATGGGTTATAAATTATAATAAATTAAGACAAAATCAATGTAATGAGTTCCAACAGAAGGCGTCGACTGTCCAGCAGGCTCTCCTCTGTGTGGTCAGTGATGTGTTTCCAGTTCCACGATGGTCCACTCCCCCTGTGGAGATGCAGCGTCTTCTGGGGAGAAGCTGGTCACAGTGATGCTGGTGGAGGAGTCCTCCATGGGCGAGATGAGCTCCGCCCAGCGCTTGAAGGTCTCCTTCTCTGGCGACAGGAAGGCCTGCGAGTCCAGGCAGTCGCGTGACAGGGACAGTGTCTGCTTGATAAGGTACTGGGCCAGGTTGAGCTCCTCAGGCACCGGGTTTATGACGCCCAGATTGGACTCGTGATCTGAGAGGAGCTGCCTGAGCAGACTCCAGTCCCGCTCTGCAAACTCACTGCTTTTGTCCCCGTCCCCTCTTTGCTTTTCTTCCTCCGCCTGTTGCTTAACATTCCTGTCCTTGTCCGAACAGTGCTCAAAGGCTTCTCCCACATCCATCTCGTAAATGGGAGAGAGGGCTTTGGACGGTCGGCGGTCATGTTTGCAGGTTTGATCCAATCTGTCACAACCATTCTCCCCTAAAAACAATTGACAATACTGCAAAATGACAAACTGAATCACTCCTCCACAGTTCTTTTTTTTCATTTCAGAGACTGCCTACTAAAATAAAACACAGATAACTAGAAGTTTACCCTTAATGCAAGTGTGCCCTTTAAAAACATTCCATAGTGATGTCGGGTGAAGATAACGGAGGGGAAAAGTGATACTGATGATGGTCAAGAAAATGGCAATACCAACACCAATTTCAAATTGAATAAATCAAAATTCACCCATCACTTTAAATATGCATGTCAAAGGGTAGACAGTTGCTTTAAAGGTAACGCACAGAGGAATGCTTTTCTGAATGCATCTCTTTATCCACCTGTTCAAACAAAGTAAGCCATGCATTGCCAGCACCAGTGAACTTTGCATTTGTCAGGAAGTAACAGTGATATGTTTTGAGATTTACGTGCAGGTCTTTGAACAGGCAGACCTCATGAACAGACTTAAATACTGTCACAAAAAAACCTAAGTGCAAGCTTTACTTAGTAGCAACAGAAGATGGCACAACCACCATGTTTCTTTTGACATTCTTTGTGTTCTCTATTTTTAACAAGTCAAAAATGGCAAATGATGATGTAACTAATCACTGTTTGATGCTGAAAACAAAATAATTCACATGTTTGCATTGATAATGGTGCAGCAGGATTTCTTTTTCTGAGTATGATAGTGAAAAAAGAGAGACATGGCAGAACCATGACAGCTGCCCTAGACAAACATCACATACTTTACAGAGGAGGCTACTGACACTACACAAAACCTACTAAACAAAAGCTTATCGACAACAAAACACAGTTTTCTTAAAAGATGGACATCTATCTAGACACAGGTCTACTGGGTGTGACAGGAGGTGATGGAAAAATCAAACGAAAACATACACATAAATAAAGGATGGTATAGGGAAATGGCAAAGTAATTTTAAAAACAGCATGCATGTATGCAGTGCAAAATAAAAAAAAATAAACAAAAAACTCAGGAACAGGTACATTCTTTAATATAAATAAAGAGAAACCGCAAGGAGATGCAAGGGAAAAGTTTCCCGGAGTAACAATCTTTTCTGAGAAGCAGTGGCAGTTTAGTGTCTTTTATATTTTGTACAAACATTCTGTATATTTGGACTTTTATGTCAGGTAGTCACTTTCCAGAAGTTTGAAAAAAATCATTGCTTGCTTATAATTTACCTGATCACAATTTTTAAAGGTGCTACATGTAGCATTTTGACATCAACAAATCTTTGAAAAATAATTTTCAGATGTTAGTGTAGTTACTGCAAACAAAAACATCACTGAGAAGCTGAGCTGCTTCCAGCAATGCTATGGTGGGATTCACACAATGAACCACAAGGTCCTGATTTGTAGGGCTGGAGTTTTTGGCAAGCAGAGGAACAGACTGCGGGTTTTCACAGCTTTGAACTGGCCTAATGGAGAGTCTAACTTATTTAACGTTTACTGAATGTTTACCCAGAGTCGACTCCAAATTAACTGACACCGTGTCAAAGAAGTTGTTGGTGTGGCTGCATTTTGTGAATGGCAGTTTGCATGTCACTGCCTAACAACCAACATGCAGGTTGTTTTTCCCCGCGACCAATCGATTGGTTGAAAAGTAGGTAGAATTTCAGTCCCGCAACATTTCTTTAGCTCACTACAACACTGCTGATTTGCTAGGAGTCTGTTTCTCAAAACAGCAGCGACCTAGTGAATGAAAGCCAAACAAATTAATTATTTACAATAAATCCAAACAGAGAAGCGACACGTATGGAGCATCAGAAAGAAGACACATAGAAGCATCTTCTGAGACAGGAAGGGTATCACTGTCAGTGGCATGACAGAAAAAATCTCCCTACAATGGTCTAAATATAGTTGTGATTATACCAACAAATCAAGATTAATTTAGCAAAGATTTACTGATGTTAAAACGCTGTTTGTAGCACCTTCAACTATGTCAAATTATCTATGGCTTAAAAAGGCCAGAGACTCTTCCACTGCATAAAAGAAATGACAAAAATAATCAAAAAATCTTATTTTTATGTACATAAAAGTGCATTGGTATAACTATGTCACAGGCCTTGTCACAAGGCAGATTCTTTTTGACAAATACAATTCTATGATCAGTCTGAGTGAAATGTACACTGCTTTTCCCTTTACTGTGTGTGTAAACTGAGTTACCACGGCCTAAGCGCCTCTGACTAAAGGTAGTTCAGTTGTTTAAAATGTACAGTTTAGGTTTATTGTTTTGATGAGACCAATTTCCATCTTTAAAAGGATATTGATGTTGCAAATTCAAATTTACAACAGCTACACAATCAATGGGTTGAGATGGGAGCAAGCTTTTACCTATGAAAGTATGATGACCACAGATTTCATTTGAATTTGAACTTGTATATTGTAACTAGTAACTAAACTAGTATTGTCAATAATATCCTTTTTCTGAAGGTGGGATAAGGTATCTACTGGAAGTAGGTAAGGACTAGGAATCAGAGCAAAGGAGAATGAATCTTGCGGGGATAAACTACACCTTCACTGATGGATTTTGGGGAGAGAAGATGGGTTTGGATTTGGGGTCTAGGAAGGGTCCGTAGATCATACATTACCTGCTGGAGACTGTGCAGCATGTACAGGAGAGTCCCCTGTCAGCTGAGGCTCATTTAAGTCTAGATGTAAATCAGCTTTCTTGCTTTCTGAGGGATTGGTGTGATTTTTGCTCATCCCTCCGTTGTACTGTTCAGTGTGCCGCAGATCCAGGTGGCATGGACGCTCCTGGGGAGGCAGGTCTCTGGTGTCAGAGTCCAGAAGAGGACAGCTGGACTTCACTCCCTCCACCTGGATGTGGTTACTCTCATCCTGCACCGGGTCCTGGAGCTCTGTAAGGAATACAGAGGATTTTTCTTCCTGTTCTTCTTTGTGTTTTTTGTGCTTCATGCCTGTATTTTCAACATGGTGTGGCAGGTGGTTCTGTAGGTCACTGGAAGGGGCGTAGTTAAACTGAGGAGCTGTAGAGTCAGACTCGAAAACATCACAGGGAGTCAAAGCATCATCCGACTGCTGAGGTGGAGTTTGGACGCCGCCTTCCTCTGAGCCCAACTCTTCACACTCGTCTACAGAGAGTAACACAGACCGACGGAAGTTAGAAGTCGACTGGTAGTCGGGCTGATCATTCTCCTGTTCCACGCCGTCGTCATCAAAAGCTAGGTTGATGATCCCCTGAAAGTGTGGTGAGGGTTCGGTTGGCGGCAGCGGAGCCTGACCTTGAATCACCTCGACTTCTGACCTCTCATCTTCTGTCTCCTCTTCGTCATCATCATCTTCTTCTTCCTCAGAGGAGAAGAGCTGGTGGTCAGGGACGCTTTTTACCGTCACAGTGGCCTCAACTTCTGAGTGCTCCTCCTCCACTGGAACCTCGTCCCTTTGCAACCAGGAACGAGGGCGTCGCTTTCCTGCCTCCTCCTCGCTTGTGGTCTCTGTGTCTTTCCCACGCAGCCGCACCTCCACTCTCAGCCCGGCGCCGCCTTCATACATCTTTAACTCCTCTGGGGTGCTGGTGTCGCTGCTACTGCGACCCAAGAAGTCGTGACAGCGCATGGTGCCACACTTGGACACGCCTCTATCGTTGGAGCAGTCGTCGTCTTGCGAGCCTCCTGCATCGTAGTCCTCTGATCGGGGCTTGATGTCGTCAGAGGAGGTGGTGTGTGTGCTGCCGGTCTCTGATTCTGGGCTGACCTGTTGGTGGATGCCACTCCAGGAGTCCTCTAATGGAGTGTCAGTGCTCCCCATGCTGCAGGGGGTGTCTATGGGGCGTTCAGTGTCTCTTGGGGAATTTGGTGAGCTGACCTCATGGACTTGTCCTCCACTGATATGAGCAGGGATGACACTGCTTTGAGACTGTTTCACTTTACTCCCTCCAGTCTGTTTGCAAGCGTCTGCCTGAGCAGGTTTGACTTGTGGGGTGTTATTAGCTGCTGGTGTAATTTTGGTCTCATCTCCTGCACCAACAGCATCTCCGGACTGTATTTCAGGCTTCTGCAGACTCTGGTTAGCACTTGATTCTACATTTAGTGACTCCCCTCCACCTTGACTTGTTGGCTGTGTACTGTGTGCTGCAGCCTGATCAGAGGGCATCAGCTCTGTGATATGTGTTTGCTCCACAGTGTCTCCAGAGTTTTCAGTTGGACCAGTTTTATCGTCTGATTTTTTACCGGTCACTGCCTCTTTTCCTTTAGTTTTAGTCTTGGAGGCAGCAGCAGAAGTTTTGGAGGTTCCTCCAGTTTTTGGTGAAGCTTTCTCTGAAGATGATTCAGTACTACTTTTCGGCTTTGGTCCAGACTTGGCAGCTGCTACTGAGGATTGCTTGGAGGGGGTTGAAGAGGCTTTTACTGGTTTAGCACTGGATTTAGCTGTTGCTCCATTCCCTGAAGCAGGTTTCGTGATCTTCTTTTTAGGGGCTTCACTAGCTGCTTTGTCTGCTGTTGAGGGTTTCACCCCATCCTTGCTGTCTTCTTTCCTAGGGGAAGCTGGCTTTTTCATAGAGGATCCATGTTTGGCGACTAAACCAGAGTAAAAATAGAACAGAGCATTAGTACTTTGCCACAGTTTATTGACCCAGAGTTAAATTATGCAGACGTTGAACATCTCACCGAGGTGGTCTGGTGTGCTTCTTCCCCTGGTGTCTGCTCTTGCTGCGGTCACTCCTGCAGACACTTTCTCTGCTGCGGCTGTCTTGGCTTTTTCTCTCACACTTGACTTATTGGTGGGGCTGATGACAGAGGCGGGCCAAACCATAAAACAACAATGTGACCACAAATTATTTTACCACCATATTCCATTTAATTAATAGCTCTGGTTCATATCATAAAATTATTTATGAGAAGAGCTGCAGGGAAAGTAAATCATGAATTAATATTTAACGCCAGCGGGGGGCAGCAATGTTTTTTTTTCTTTCTCCCATTTTCTCAAGGGCAAGCTTCTGAGACATGAGCTGATTATCAATGCAAGGAATTTCAAGTTGTGTCCTTGTGAAGGATGTTCCTTCCTGGCTTTTAACAGTCTGATTTCAGGAACACAGAAAGCACATTTGTACAGTTTGAGATTTGCTGTGTGCTCAAGGTCGATGGCTTTTCAAAATCTCTTCAATATCTGACATATTGAAGGAATTCACCCAGTAGAGTTTCACAGGATCTACCTAAGATTTTCCCGATTGTTGATAATATTACTGGTCAGGTTTAAAAACACATAATGTACAAATGATGTTTTGTCAGTCAAATTTAGGTTAGCGATAAACAAACTGCCTGCCCAGAACATACACCTAACTTTAGTGGGCCAAAGCACACAAATCCAGAGAAATTAAATTTGGCAACTGCATGGATGAATTGTTATTTGCACCATGTGTTTCTTTGCAAAAGAAGCCAACTCAGTAACGCAACGCAGTTATGTTTTATCAAGCTATCAGCAAAATATTGGCGATCTTACATGGCTGCTTTCTAGGGAGACGATTAAATATTCATGCGCTCCCAGGATAGGCAGTGTTTGGATGATGCTGACTGTGAAACAGATATTTTTAACAACTTTGAAGGACAGATAAGAGGCTTGTCAGAATACGCTACACAGCTGCTTTTATCCTCCTGACAACAACGTGCGACCTAAAAAAACAAAACAGGTGATATTCTGCTGCAGCTCCCATCTTTTGTCCTACATTTTCATGACTAAACAGACAGTCTGGTGCATGTTTGTTTTGTTTTCTAGGCCCTGAATGCAATGTAGCATAAAACAAACAGCAAAGTAGTCAATTCTCAATTTTTTTCTTGCTTGAATGTTTAACTGATTTGCTTAATTTACTGTATGTGTGTTATAGACTGATATAAGTTCGACAGTGTGTCTGGATTTGGATTCCCATGATCCCTGTTTGGGTTACTCAGCTGGTTTCGTTCTTCAAATAAATCCATATTCTGCAACATGCTACTCATTTACAGTCTTCTTATTCTTATGAGTTTGCCATTTAATGTAATTTTTCCACTAACCCTTAGTATGACCAGTTGTTAGGTGTGTTTCTATACAACTGTAAAGCGAATATGAGCTTTTGTCCCAAAAATGTAAACAAAGAACATGTGAATTAGGCTTGTTTCCATTAACTTTTTTTGCAGCAAACTAACTAGGCTGCGTAGTGTCATAAGAAAAAGAGTAGAAGACACTGGAAACAAAACCAGTTGTTTGGCAATCACCTAAAAACCTTGTCTTCTATCAGGAAAGTTGTAATTATTTATATTTATGCTTCTTCTTTGATGCTGGTTTGTGTACAAGTAATTTAATATTAACCAAAATGCTTTGCATTTGTAAGGCCTTGGGAGGTAGAATGGCACTTGTACACTGGGCTGAACAATTAATCCATTTCAGATTAGCAAATCACAAACGTGCAAATTTATGATATATGTTCTGCAGTGAGTCTGACCCAGAGTTTAACCCTCTGAACTCCAAGCAGTCCATTTTTGGGGGATGTTGTGTTACATTTTTACTCACGGTAGGCTCATTTGTCATTGCAATATAAAGTTGCCCTCTGCTCCCTTGGTTCAACTTTTGACTGAGTAAATTATTTGATAGACACTGTGATGCTACAAGTAAATCTCACCTGCTGGTCTTTGTTGTATCTGACCTCTGAGGAGGTTTTGTCAGTGGGGATTTGTTCACTGCCTTGGCCTGGTGTTTGGGTTTTGCACCTGAAACACAGAACATCAACCACAATCACAAATGCTGTAAAAATGGCAGATAGTTTTAGGAACAATCACCTAAGGCTACGCATATATCTTTTCCACCAAGTCACAAATCTTTCTGTTGTAAACAAATCATCTTCAGAGTAGCAGGGATACATAATCGGATAGGATAATGTGCTGTGCATTTAATGTGTGAGCTCACATTACACACATGTAGTCTCTTTCACGGTGGAGTACAGGGACACATGCTGCGCATGTAGCAGCAGGACAGACAGCTGAGGCCCACTTGAGCTGTGAGCACCAATATCAGTTGGGATTACCGCACCTCTCTAAGTCACCACAAAGGCTCAAAGTGATCAGTCACACCACACTTTGTGACAGCTGTAAAGGGCTTTGACCTCTGCTGTTTTGCTGTTAGTCTGATACCAGCAGGCTGCCAAGGACAGCCACATGTGTTTTGTTTCCTGATAAATCAACATTCATACATGACACTGCCCTTGTCTTCTAAAAATCCCTCTAGGCCATAGCCCAACATTCATCATACTAATTACTCTGCAGGTCCTTTCATATTTCAGCTACAGCACTATCCCTGGAGCTCACTTGCTGACACTTCAGCTTGGCTGCAGTGATGTACAACACACTAATTGGTGTCAGTCGCAATGATGAAATGTAAAGAAGTCAATAAAGAGTGTAAACCTGGAATGGAGTGGGTGTCATTGCGGGGGCTGCTGGCACCATTCTCTGGCGAAGCGCTGCCGGATGTGGATGAAGCGCTGGCCTGGGCCTGGACGGTGCCAGCAGTGTTATCAGCCTTTCCTGCTGAGCTCTTCTGAGCCTTCATTACTGCTGTCTGACTTGTAGACGTGCAGCTCGGGGGAGAGGTTTTAGGCCTTGCACCTGGGTTTGGCTTCTTCTCTTGCTCTTTAGCCCCATGAGAGCTTCTGGGACCATTGGCACTGGCTACATCCCGTCTGGCCCCTGCAGCTCCTGTGCCATTGACAACTGGTGTGCCAGATGATGCTGTCTTTGCTTTTGGTGCTACACTCCTGTCTCCTGGTTTCTTCATGTTCTTTGTCTTGGATGTGTGACCATCTCCTGATTTGTTCGCTGTTCCGAGTCCATCAGACTTCATGGCTGATGCAGCACTACGGGAGGACGGATTTCTGTTTTCAGACACCCTCTGGGTCCTGTGCACAGGAGGACTCTCAGGTGCAGATGAAGAGCATTTTACAGCTCTTGACTGCAGGGGGGAAAAGCACAGGTGTCATGTAACTGTATTTCTGTATTACTGTAGTAGATTTACCAGCAAAAAAAACAGAGCACAGCCATGAGAAAGTGAGTGACAGTGGACATTTTGCCACACACCACTGGAGCATACCATGGAAAATGTTGCTGCCTGAGATCTATATAGTCTGCTGATTGCTATAGTCAGTGCTAATCAGCAAAACCAAGTATTTATTATATTGTGTCTTTTTTTCTTGACTTGAATCCTCTGAACCCTTTCTGGCTGTTTATGTACTCCTGTCACATTTTTGCTCACTGTGGGCTATATACTTACTGCAATATAAAGTCCTGCACCTCTATGGAAACAGAACAACTATGGCTAGAAGTAGAGACAATTCAAATATATATATTGTGCAGGATGACACAGCTATAATGTCATAAATAGAGTTTTATAATTTGTAAAAAAACAACAACAACAACAACAACAACAACAACAACAAAAAGTTAATAACTAAAATCAACATATACAGCGTTGTGGCCACAGGTATTACTGGAAATAAAAAACTTTGCAACTTACATTGTTAATTTGTTTCTATGCTTGTGTCCTCTCTGCGTGTAAACACTGCCTGCAGTTCAGCCCATTTCAGCAAAAAATCTCTGAACTTTTGTCATCTGACTCTTGGTCACAACTAAGTCACTAATGGCTTGAAGGCTATGTCAAATAGCGCAGATTTTTTCTTTTCTTTTTAAAGAATCTGGTTAGTGCAAACTGTTTATTTTAGGCAAAATGAACAAGAAAATGATTTTGTTGAAACATCACGTCATGTCACAGATGAGTAGTTCCAGGACATGAAAAATCTGAAGATCATTTCTGTTTTTGCAGTTTCTGGCTGATAAATTATGTAATTTTGGCCATTGTTATGGCCCTTGATGTTGGGTCTTTGTATAGATAGGTTGTGTGGTTTTCTTTCTCCTCTTTTTCAGGTGACGCCCTAAAAGGCAGCGGGAGTGGCCAAGCACACCTGTGGCCACTCTTGAAATTAAGGGGGAGGTTAAAAGCCAAGCCACCCTGATCATCGTGGCCAGTGAGCCAGGACAACAGTGTGGTGTTTTGAAGATGTTGCATCGACTTAGTTTTGTTAAGAAGCTCGCTTTGATTTGAATTAGTTTTTTCTTTAGTTGTAAATAAATCTTTTTTGTTATTACATAATCAGTTTTTGGGTTTATTTACATTACTTGTTACTCCCCTCATCCCCTGGCTCACAGGGACGTAACAGCCTTTTTTTTTAAAATACCATGCCTTTAAAACCTGCTGTTGTGTTTTGGGTTTCAGATGATTAACAGTTAATTTCTTGCTTTAATACTTTTTTGTTGATATTGATGAGAAGAAGAAATCACACTTCTTGTTCTACTTATGTGTCATTTTGTGACCTAATTGGGAACCCCTAATTGCTGTTTAGTGTCAATGGCATATTTACATCATGAAATTATATACTGCAGGTTCAAGAATCATCACAAAAAGTCCAAAGACAGGATAAATTCCTCTTGACTGCATCAAACTAGTTCCTGAGAGCTCTGTAGGAGCTCACTGCTCTTAACCACTGATGCCTAATATCCCGACAATCCCTATCTGGATCGCCTCAGCCAGGCTTATCTTAGCTATACATCTGTTTAGAGAGGCCTTGCTGCTCATTTCATACTGTATCTCTTTGCGGTGAGGGTGGGGCAGTTATGACATATGGCATCTGATGGCCACAGACTGACAGGGATTACAACTTACATGGATTCCTCTGAGCTAAAACAGCCTTGCAAGTTTACATCATCAGCTAAGTCAAAAACAGTCCTAGTTAAAGAAAAAAACTTAAATGGTTTCTTGTTTTTAGTCTAAATAATACTTTAAAATAAAATTGTTGAATTTTACCTGTGAGCTAGTGAATACAGGCTTTTTACCAAGTCTCCGATTGTCCCCTGTATCAATAGCATCTGTCAAAACATGATAAAAGCAGGATGAACTCACCAATATGCCACTTAGTATTTTGCCTGCAAAACAAATTATTCAAATCTGAGCATAACATAGATGAAGAGGGCTGCACCAATTCTTTTAAAGATGCTGCCTGGGTCCTTCATTTTCTGAGCCAGAGCAGCCATTCTTTTCATTCACAAATTCCCATCTCCACACCCAGTGTTTACCCCCTGACCGTAAGGAAACAAACAATAAATCAATGGATTGATCTATCAGTCGTGTCTGGTATGCACTCTTTTAAACAAAACACGGCCAATTCCACACTTTACATATAACAATTTCAAATCATAATGATCTGTCTCATCTGATCAAAAATAAATGTGGTGAAATTTACTCTATTTGCCAAAGTGCAGTTGTTATGTTTGCATACGAGACCTGGAATCTGATTACAATGACAAGAAATGTACCAGTAACAGGCACACACTGATACACAGCCAAATAAATTATTCATGCAGTGCATTTCAACACATTACTCGCTCAACAGTAAGAAAGCAGCTTATTATTTGTACTTGTGGAGGCTTATTAACATGTGCAGGACCACAAAAAAACAGGAATCCAGCCTCCCACCCTTTAAAAACAAGCATGGCGCATCTGGTGCATTTACCATGTTGCACTCACCTACTAAAGACAGTTCAAATGTAGCTTAAGAAACACAGACAAAATGCATAAACACAGCTCAGGCCAGACAATAAATAGGTTAGTAGTGAGCAGTTTGCTGTGTTAAAGGAATCCAAGATGTATTAAATCGGTCAACAGCATATGCTCCAAGGGCTTCAGTTCATGGCTAATGATGCAGAACGACTGCTTCAGCACACGGCTGGGTTAGGGAGAGAGAAAAAAACACATCCACACACACTGCAGTATGACTGAAAAAAAAAGCTCAGGGATAGGAAATCATTCTTTACCTGCTAGTATCCTCTCTCTGTGTTTGGACGACAGAGTCTCCCATCCCTGCGTGTGGCGAACTGCGTAAAAGGTCTGGAGCAGGAAGGTCCAGAGCCGCCCGCGTAGCGTACAAATCTCCTGCCTGAACGGCTGGCGGTAATACAGAGGAGAGAGGGAGGAGAAGAATGGAAGGGGTGCGCTAAAGCACAAGCGAATCAGCAGCTGCTTGAAGAACCTTTCACCATGGCAACAAATACCCCTCCCTCCTCCCCGTCTCTCCCTGCCTCTGCCCCTCCCTCCCCCTCGGTCTCTGTTGCAGAATCTACTTGAGCTGCCTTGAGCAGAGTCTGTGATGTCACCAGCTGATGCCCACACTCCTGTTTCCACGGCTGATTATGAAAACAGGGCTGGAAGGTGGGGAGGAGCTATCGCTGCCTCTTCCGCCTTACTAACCGCACACACCCTTCAGCAGCAGATACACAGCCAGATTAGTGAAGGCTGCTGGCACACGTCACAGTCTCCCTTGGCCTAATCCATTCTGCCATGCTGTACAGTATTTACAGGGGTTATGTGCTTTAACATGTGCAGCCAGGTCACTTTCTCCTGGAAGTCATCTCACGGGCTGAACTGGCTTAGACGGTTTCATTAGTCTGCATTATAACGGTTTCACAGAATACTGATTGATTAGTATAAATTCTCTAACGCTCAACTTGAAACACACTTAACTACCATATAACACCATTTCACTGAAAGACCACAATCAACATAGTGCTGGTCAATCTCTCCCTTTTAAATTTTCCCAGCCTGACTACATCAGTCTGTGTTTGGGACTGTTGCTCTGTAGTTTTAGCAAAGGTTTCTTAACCTACTGAACCCCAAAGTCATGTTATTTAAAAAACTGTGGGCACTTGGGAAAATGTTGTTTGAGTTCTCTCTACTTATAGCCGGTTATAGCTGTTTCCACAAAGGAGCAGGGCTTTATATTGTAATGAAAAAAGAGCTCACAGTGAGTAAAATTTGACAGAATTAAAAAAAAAAAAAAAAATCAGAAACTGCCTGGGGTTCAGAGGGTTAAACATGAGTTTGGTGCCTATGTTGGGGACTACTTTCAGCTGCAGATTAATACACATTTGGTGCCACTAGTGAGTGGCAGAAGTATGGTGCATGTGGCATAAGAGAAGGCTGGTTTATTTCAACCTGGCCTATTTTCCATTAATGTGACAATTATAGTTCAATTGGACTCAGCAAGTGACAACTGTAAATATTTGCTTGTTCACAAGAAAACTCTAGCTAGCGAGAAAGTAATTAATTATATAGTAAATTAATACTAATTTAATTTTAACTGCACAATACCGATGTGGTGTGAACTTTAATTCTGACAGTATGATGCAATAAGAATCTGCTTTGTTTCACCTCCTCTTGTTTTTGCTCTCGCTGCTCCAGAAAAAAATCCTCCTCAGAGTCGTCTAAGCAAAGACAGTGCACGGCAGTGAAAAGGTCACAGCAGTTATCCACAGTCACACCTTCCCTGATGGCTGAACACAGCTTCTTCAACAACGTCGGCTCTCTGGTAAACTGTTCTCTCTGCAATGTCAGACATCAAGAAAAAACCATTAGGGTCTATGCTGGATATTTTCCAAGATCTTTAGAGCACTTTAGCATGACTCCAGCACCAGCTTACCCTGAGAAGGTCGTGAAAGGCTTGAGTGTGAATGATTCTGGGGAAGTGCTGGACGATGACACGCAGGCTCTCCTCCTGGAGCTCGGTGGCCAGGCTTCTCACCTGCTGGGCCCACTTGACTTCAGGGAGGCTGCCAATCAACTGCTCAGTGCCACAGAGCATGGTCACTGTGTTCTGCACAGTCTGAATGGAAACATCTATCAGCTAAAGTAACACTCTACATGAGAACACAAAATAAAGTCAAATAAGCACCATCCTTTAGTAAATATCTATTCACTTTACTCTTTATTTCCTGCCCAAGACCTATTGATCAGTCAAGGGATTCCCCACGTTGTGCAACAGTTCTTGGCCAGCTCTGAATCTCAGTGCGTGCCAAGAGTGAACAACAGTAGTTTTGTCTTGCTTTACTCACAGACGGCACACTACCTCCTTTTAGAGAGATAAAAAACAGGCCCAAGACTCAATTATCAATTACAAGCCTGGATCACTCCCCATCTGTCTGCATCCACATCATATCCCTAAATTAGCCTCTCTTTAATAACTGAGAATTTAATAAAGGTCATCTTTGATTAGATCATGCTCAAATTTCCTTCCTGTGGAAAAACACTGAAGAACCGGTTGATGATATTTGTGCTATTACATGAATACAGTACAGTTGATGAGTCTGGGAGAGAGGAACTCACCATGGCTTCAGTTACAGCAGTCAGACAGGCTCTGTGCAGCTCAGGGGACAAGAGGGAAAAGTTTCTCTCGCACCAGGCTTTCACAAAATGTTCAGCAACCCACCTGAAAATACACAATCAAAAGAAACGCTGGGCACAGACTACAGAAGTTTTAAAATCCAAAAAGAGATTTTGAAATGGGGTTGCACATAAGGAGAGACACAGATATTCTTCTATCTAGTCTCAGACATGTCTACACTACAAGATTTGAAAATAATCACACATACAGAATACTAAGGTTATCGTGCCAGTGGGAGCAGAGCACCACCTCAAATGATGTCAGGGGAAGCAGATGTAAACAGAATGGAGACTGGAGTGCAAAAACTTGCAATACTTTGCAGTGAAAGAGAAAAAAACAACAAAACAAAAGCAGAAGGCTAAACGAGTCTGACTGAGAAAACGTTTGGGAAGATGTGGTCAATACGGTTTGTCTGTTCTTCATAGAGAACTGGAAGTGAGATTTGAATTATGTGTTTTAACCCTCTAAACCCTAAAATGTGCCTGCATGTTAGAAAGGCATGTTATTTCTTTTTTTAATATGACCAAAATGGCACCATTAATTAGAGCCAGAAACTGTGAACATAGACAGAAAGAAGATGTTTCTTAAACTACTCATCTGTCATGTGATGTTCCTTTAAAAATGGAACAAAATCTATGCTTAACTTGTGATACTTCATCAAAAATAACTTTATTCTATATGCCAAAGTTTGCCAAGGTTGTGTTTACACAGAGCAGAGACAAGACAAGTATGTAGGCAGTAAAATATATAGAAAATGTAGGGTCACCATTCGCTTTCTATTGGTAACACCTGTGAGCACTTGGAAAAATGCTGATGAGAGTGCAAGAAATTCAGAATGTTTCAAAAATAATTTTATAAACCCCTCACATTACTTAACAATCTGAACAGAACAGTGGCTCAGACCAACAAGATCCTGGAATATATCAGTAAATTGGAGGTAAACGGCACTGAAACTTCTGTAGTCTGAGCTGAACATAATAGGACAGTTCATGTTCAGTTCAATAATTTGACAGTTTTTTCCTAATCAGTGCGACTAAGTCATGAAGCCTCTGCAGTCTGACCCTGAGGCTCCAAGCAGTGGCCAGCAGAGCTTTGCTTGAGGGAGAACCAGAATGAATGAGTGAGGCTGAGAAGCTCAGTGATGCACTGCTGCACAGAGCAGCGCTGCTCGGCTCACCATCACAGTCGCGTGATTCAACAGACTCAGCAGAGACAACACGGCACACACACACAAACCCCCACATCCACAAACCTCTCACACTCACCACTTCAAATGAGAACCATCAGAACCAGCTCACAGCCTCGCTCAACACATCCTATTCCCCTGACCTACATTCACACACTTCTTGCCCGCTCACTGCAGTGTACAACTCCATAGTTAGTTTGCAGTTTCAGCTATAGCAAATTTCAAAGCCAAAAAAAAAACTGAGTTTGTGTGCACACTAATGAAGAGAAATAGATGAAAGCTATGCAGAATTTAGAAATATAAAGACATGTTCCTTGCATATACAGTGGGGCCCAAAGTCATATTTTCATGTAATGCAGGAAATAAAAGAGTTTGAAGATTTAAAAACATTTAAAAATGCAACACCTTTAAGATTCTACACTATTTCCAAGCTCACATTTCATTCCACTGAAACAGCATTCGAATTGCACTCTTTTGATCGCTTAATCAGAGGCTTGTTCACCTGATAAAAACTGTGAAATAAACCTGTGCCTCCACAGAACACTGCCCACTAAGCAACACTGTGATAATAAGAAACATGGCATCAGAACTATGTGAAAGTTTGCTTGTCATTCTGAGCAAAGATGAGCATTTTCACATCTGGCTGGATTGAAGGTTTCTTGGTGGTTAGTGCACAGACGTCTAAAACACTCTGTGGAAGATGGATCAGGTGTATCCGAAGCACAAAATTAGCGCACCATTAGAAGATCAGTACATCAAGCTTTGCTCACTGAGTTACAAAAGGAGCCTCATCACGAATACAGAATTGACTAAATAAAGAACATGAATCAGCAATCACAGAAGTCCTTTGAAAAGAAGGCTGTCTAACAATGTCTCAGAGGACGAGCAGCGTCACTAAACCACTTCACAAGAGGAGAATCAAGGACAAACACTTAAGGTGAGCTAAGACAGAGCAGCATTTCCCAGTTAACCTTGAGGAATAGCATTGATTTAAAAGCATCTTTTATGAGTTAAAACAAAAATGAAAATATCAAAAAAAAATTCTGTGAGCAACCTACATCATAACAC
Organism: Chromis chromis; assembly: GCA_900302755.1. Lineage (NCBI taxonomy): Eukaryota > Metazoa > Chordata > Actinopteri > Pomacentridae > Chromis > Chromis chromis. The sequence goes on from OMNN01101383.1 coordinate 27,454, forward strand.
TTTACCCTTGGCCACTTACGAACACAGTAAGTATGATCGCACGTGCGAGTCACCTAGCAACAAGATGCTGAAGTATAGTGTGCAAAAAGTGAAGTGGTACTCTCTGAATCATTGTAACATGCAGTGGCAGAAGCAGTGACAGGTTGGGTGTTCAAATTTCATGCGTCATCTTTAAGGTCAAGTGTGGCAAAAATTTAAGTCTAGAACTGTTAATTAACCCTGTGACCCTCATGCAGCTTGTGGGTGTCATTATTACTTTTGTCCTGTCACATTTGTACTCACTATGGCCTCATTTTTCACTACAATATAAAGTGCTGCACCTCTATGGTAACAGCACCACCAGGGCTAGAGTAGTAGAGAGAACTCAAAAATGTGTTCAGTGCAGTTTAACACAATTATAATGGTATATATCATAAAAAATAAAAAATAAAAGTTGAATTTCTCAGATTTTTAAAAATGGAAAAAAAAAAACTGTAATCAGGGTCAGTGTATAAAAACAAATTGTCCAACTACGGCTGAGCGCAGACACTTACCTCTTACACTGCATGTGCAGGTTTTGAAGGCCTAAGGCATGTGTGAGGGACAGGCACTCGAGAACTGTTCTCTGAACTCCATCAACTGACTGCAAACACATGAGGAAAAAAGCAAAAGGGGCGTATAAGTTGTAATGCTCTGAAGACATACTAGCACATGGCATTGTAATGTAGCAACATCAGTAAATGTAAAGCAAAAGGAATAATGCAGGGATTTGTTCTTTGTGCATGTTGCTGTGATATCAGATACTCCTCATGTATGACTTTTTTTTAACCTTTAGAATATCCACCACACTGACCATAGATGATATTCCTCAACAACAAATGAACAATTAATACTTTTAAAATTGTATAAGGACTTGGAAATTAATAATGCTTGATTTGATAGAATATTGACACTTTGGGCCACAGCCATAAAGGCTTTTGCAAAGGCTTTTCAGGCGCAGATGTAGCATTCTGACCCAAACACATGCTGTATTTATCCAGCAGTTGCACTAGACTGGAGTTGCAGTTTCCGTGTCATTTGCACATTGTTTGGTTCCTCTCATTGCAAACGCATTTGAGGAAAGATCACACAAATACAAAGGTGCAGACACACCGGATACTATTGTGCTGGACTCCTTATGGTCACACCATCTGTGATTATCAGTTACACAAACGGAATTTACAAGAGCTGCAAAGACGACTGTAACAGGAGTAAGAAACCTGCATTGCATTAAGTCATATACAAAGGTACAATCACATTATTAGAAACAAAAATGGAGCATTTATGTGCCCGATGTCTGATTAATGTAATGTAAAATAAACAGTTGAAGGGAGTTCATCAAGCTTCAGTTTGATCTTGACTATTACACTGACTACAGATTGCAACTAAACTTTTACTGTATTTACCTTACTATTATTGTCCATTTTTATACTCTCTCTTGGAACTGGAGCACAGCCAAAGTAGCTGCTTTAGAATCAGGATCGCAATGTTTATTTTCTAAACTTAGTGACCTCACAGTAGTCCCACTGCTGAAGTGAGCCTATGAGCTCTCCTTCACACAGAGAAGCACAGTCCAGGAGGTGGAAGAGCAATGAGTGGCTGTCTGTAAAAAATTACAGGCTAAATACACCTAGATTGACATCAGTGGTAACTGCAGTGCACATTTGTGCAGCAACATGTTCCTGATAAATCCTTTGTTTCAAATTGCACGCTATATATATAATTCCTACTGACAGGTGACACAGATTTGTTTCTGCTTTGATTGATTTGTCCTTCACAAACTCAGCTGCAAATACAACAACAAAAGTTAAACAACCTATGAGGCCTGTAAGTGTAATGTAACTGCATTTTTACATAGGAATAAAGCCTAAGTAGTTACACCAAGGCAGCTTAAAGTTATTGCCATGTCTAATTCTTTTTATGCTTAGGTTTAGGTAGTAGGACTGTAGTCTCCATGTCAGCTGGTCGATTGGTTGGTCAACATGCTGTCAACTGACCACAGTTTTATTAGTCAGGAAATCACTGGTGTTACTTTGTTTAAGGAGAAAAGCTCTACATCATGAGCCTTCCAGGATCAATTCATTATTTTGCTGGAGGGAGTAACAGACTACCTGCAAACATTATCGCACTTTCACAACTTTGAACTTGCCCAAACTAATGAAGATGGCTAGGTCTGACTTATTTACCATTTAATGTTTACATCGATTCGGCTCTAAAGTAAAGAAGTTGTGAGGGTGGCTGCTGAGTTTGATTTCAGCTGACAGAGATTTTCTTGGGTTGACTACACACTTAAGTAGGCATATTGGTTAAGGATGTTTTGATTTTTTTTTAAATGGGTACATTTGATGAGGGATTTGTTTATATGCTTACAACGTAGCATATTAATGTATCAAAAATGTTGTGTATTAATTTCTAAAACTCAAATTTTCCTGAACTTTTGTGTTCAACAATGCAAAAACAAACACTGAAGGTAAGTGTGAATTCTATAGCTGACCTTGGGGAAGAAGCGGCAGTAGTCACGGGTCAGAACCATCTCCACTACATCTTTCAGCCCCTCCAAACCCAACATGTCTGCAGCCAGCACCACCTGACTGCGGGATAGGAGACACCACAAACAGATCAGTTTGTTTTCTGGCCCTAATTTTGAACATCCTGTTTGTTCATATACAGCACCTGGCACTGGCTCCGCTGGGCAGATCCACAATGGCTCCGTACATGAATTGGAGCAAGATTTCCATCTCATCTGGCCCTAAGCTGAAAAGATAAACACAATAAACAGTTTACAAGTCATGCATCATAGGTGAACCCTCTAAACCCCAAGCAGTTTCTTTGTGTGTTTTGCTCCAATCACACTTTTCCTACCAATGGGTTTGTTTTTTACTGCTTTATAAAGTCCTGCACCTCTATGGCAACAGCAGAACCATGGCTAAAAGTATAGAGAACTCAAAAATCTCTTCTGTCAAGTATGATGCAGTTATAATGACTTAAATCATTAAAAAAAAAAAATTTTTTAAGAAAAACATTTTTAAACAACATAAAAAATGAAAGTTGAATTTCTTTGAAAACAAAATCCTTGAACAAAAAAGGTTGGATTTAACAAGTGCCCACAGGTGTTACCAATACTGAAAAAAGATATGGTGACCATCCCTACTATGGATGCGTTTTACTACTTACAGTACATTTACTACTTACGTTGTTTCTATACTTGTCTCTGATCTGCTCTGTGTAAACACAGCCTGCAGTTCAACCCAGTTGCACCAAAAAGTCACTAAATATTTGTTACACGACTTTGATTGTAACTGAGTCAGTCATGGCTTCTCAGTGGCACGTATCTGATGATTCTTTCTGTTTTTACAGTTGTGGTTGTAGTGTCATTTTCGCAATTTTTAAAAACAAAACATTGCTTTCAAAAACATTCCTGGGATTTTAGGGTTCAGAAGGTTAACATACAAAATTCCCCCCAGTCCCACACTAATATTCTCTAAGCACACAGTTTGTATTTCTTCCATAAGGATTGCAAATGCAACTGAGAATACTGTAAACAAAATCCATGTATCATGCAACACTAGATCCACATGACTGCAGCCTGAAGGCCACCTCAAAGGTTTCCCCGACACGTCAGCTCAGCCGCTCTCCATTCTGACAGCCGTGTCTTCCCCAGTTACCCTCAGATCAGTAAAGCTGAAGCGAGTGACACGTCTCTCCCCCGGGGAAAAAAAGGGCTTCGTTTGCCTCTGCCGCTCTGAAAGAAGTAGACTGCGGGTGGTAGTGAGGGGGTGGGTGGCAGTGAGTGGATGAGAAGACATTTGTGTGCCTTGTAGAGGAAACATTGCAACCTTGATTGGTAGAAATCTGAGCGAACTCTTTGAAATTCCACTAGCAGCGGGTGGCTGTGTGTGTGTTTGGGGATGTGGATTTAAAACATGGCATTGTGAGTGAAACCCCATACTGTACAGTGCTGTGGCAAGGAATGAATAATTAATGCAGTACATGTAGTAATTCAACTGCATTGTTCAGGAATTATGTGTTAGAGCAGGAGCAGTGGTGTATTATTGATCTCTGTGACCTGCTGCTGGATGATGCTGATGTACCAGTCTTACCCTTGCAGAGTGATGCATTGTCTGGAGCTCTCCATCCAACTCCCGCTGAGCATGGCTCGGAAGTACTGAGACCGTGCACACAGGATTGCCCTAGAAACCCAATAAAGCAGGCAGTTGCATGTCAGATCCACCCACCGTTTAATATTTTACATGTCATCTGCTGGGATTGAGAGCACTTTAGTGAAGTGACAGAGGACAAAAATTATACGGTGTGTTCTTTAGTCTCTGAAGATTGTGTTTTTGTTCTCGATTGCCTGATTTTACTATCACTGATAAGGAAATTATATCATATTTTAAATATGTTTCCTTTGAGGCAAAAAAACATTGTTCTATCCACACTGTTAGCTGCAGTACAGCTGCAACGATTAATCGATTATTTGTTAACTATCAAATTAATTATCAGCTATACTAATTGATTAAATGGTCTAAATTCTCAGATTCCAGATTCGTAGTTGTGAATATTATGTGGTTTATTTCCTCTTCTATGACAGTAAACTGAGTATCTTTGGGTTGTGGACAAAACAATTTATAATTTTGGGCTTTGGGAATCAACATTTTTCAAGATTTAACAGTCTAAACAGCCATTCGAAAAAATAATCAGTAGATTAATAGATAATGAAAAAATCATTAGTCACAAATGGCAGTGGGCTATAGGGATTTCAATACATGTAATCTAGTGATTACTGACTGCCATTCATCTCTATCTTGTATTTCCAGCACCACAAACACATTGCTGTAATTTTCACATGTTAACAGGGTGAACTTTAATCAAAATATTGTTGAAAAAATCTGTGTGCATTTTCTTTTTTAAAGGCCTTCTCTGTAAACTTCCCATCTGCCTTTGTAAGATGCTCTCTCCTTTTTCTAATTGCTACCAGCTCAATTCTGCAGATCAGTTATTGCTGGCTTCAATCATTCCACCTGTTAATACTGGCCATTGAAATATCTCCTAAAATGCTTCCAATGGGGAACACAATCCAAATCTTTGTTCAAGGAATGAGGCTTCAGTAGTCTGCATTTATTGAACCTTCCCAGATTAAAAACATTTACACTTCCAAAGACTTGCATTTCGAAAGTTCACTTAAAATTCACTTGATAATTAAAAGTGAACATGGCTAGTAACACAAAATCTGATGGTAATAAACTCAAACTTTGGAAGACACCCACTTGATTTGTCTAGATTAGACTGCTGAAGCCTCATATTAACTTCAAATGACTGTATTTCTGCAAAGAAGAGGGACTGATTTGGCCCTCCGTCACTTAAATTCGAAGCACATTATGAAGGGATATCTTGTACGGACAGGAGGAACAATTAGAGCAAGAAAAACTATTTCAATGTCGATGGGCTCTATTCCACAGACTATCAAGACAGATTTATTTTAATGGTGCCAGAGTTTGGCAAAACTGCATTTCTGTAGCGACACACTTAATCTGGAATAAAGGCCTTCACACTTGGCATTCAAATTCCATCCACATGTGACATGACCACCTCTCTACTTGTTACTATTGTGCTCAATGCTACAGTGCTGGTTTAGTGTGTAACAAATTACAAAACTACACTTTCAGTCTGTCACCATATCTCTCTTGTAAAGTGATAATGTAATCTCTGGAGGTGTAAATAAATTAATAAATGAAGTAGAGGAGTGGGTGACAGACTGGGGAAGCCCTGGCTCAGCTTCTTGTTGAGAACTGTTGCAACTCACACTTTGCCGTTGTACATATGAGTGCTGCAGACCAACCAAGAAACAGTCTGATGAGCTGTCGCTGGCTGGCTGCTCCACTAAGCAGGAGCTGGAAGAAACCTGTCTCCATGGTTACCAGCTGCTACTACTACCTCTGCATCACAGAATGACCACCCACCACTGCTCCACATGAGTCAACAGCATATGTGCGACCTTCTTGGGTGTTGTGCATCTTGTAAATGTGACTGTGATGTGCAGCCAGTGATGACACAAAACATAGACTGCATTCCAGATGTTTCTATACAGCGCTGAGATGCCAACATAAATAGTTTCACTACCTGTGGCAGGAGAAGACCTGCTCTGCTACTTGGATGGTGATGTCACACTGTTCTCCTCTTTGGTACAGATCCAGCAAGTCAGCTCCGAGGCCAGAGGCTGGCTCCAGCACAACAGCGTCTGGATAGTAGATGAGGTGGATAATGGAATAGGACAGGAAGGAGAGAGCGAAGAAGAGAAAAGCTTTAGGTGAACATTAATCTGTGGAGGAGACATTATTAACCCACTGAAATGAAAGGCATGTTGTCCTTAAAAAAATCGCCATTTATCAGAGCCAGAAACTGTAGAAACAGAGAGAATCATTGGATGCTCCAACTTTCCAACGGTCCTTAACTACTCATCTGTGACATGCTATTTGGTCAGGAAAGTGAACAAAATTTAAGCTTTTATTGTTATATTTCCTCAAAATCATTTAATGGATCAATTCTGACTCATGGCATAATTTGTCTTATCATAAAAAAAATCTGTGCTCCATTCGTGCCTGTAACAAACCATCATGTGACCAAAGTTCAGGGAAAGATTCAGGGACTTTTCGGTTGAACTCCAGGCTGTGTTTACATAGAGCAGATTGAGCGGATTGAAATAAAAAATGAAAGCAGGAAAATATCTGTGGTATAAAGGCTCACCATTTTTTTGTGTAATGGTAACACCTGTGGGAAAAATGTTGTAGATGCTGCACCAAAGAGATTTTTGAGTTCTCTCTCCTATCTATCGTTGTGCTGTTTACATAGCGGTGCAGGACTTAATATTGTAATAAAAAGTGAGCCCACAGTCAGCAAAAATGTGATGGTATAAAACACCAGAAACTGCTTTAGGTTCAGAGGGTTAATCTGTGGAGGACACATTATTAAAGCACTTCACGAAAAATCCAGTAAAATACATAAAGCAGAGCTAAACATGAATTATCCATAGCATAGCAATGCTTAAATTAGCATCACCGACAACAGGGATGCAAAGGCGATTAGCTCTTAAGTGGATTATAGCTGAGATAACATGATGTGAAGAAAGTGTAGGGAGGAGGGCGGCTGAACGGTAACATAACCTCAAATAAACCTTTCACTCCATTTACCTGAGTCAGTGGAACGATGAAGGTCTGCTGGGTCGGGAACAGGCAGAGTACTTTCAGGCACGGAGCCCTCCACATCTGGGATTACTTCAACTGAGCGCATGCTCTGCTCTGCAGTGTACACCCGCCTGCAGGGGGGAGACTCTAAAAGTTAATTAAAACTGGGCCTTTCATACATATTTAAATTACATTTTCATTTGACGCACTGTGACTTCAGTGACACAGTCAGCCTCTGCCTGAACTGTGCAGGATTTTCTGTTTCTGCTCATGATTGGCAATTTTATAAAGTGTAGCAAAAGCAACCAGTTATAAGAAATATATCCTAACTGCTTCTGAAAAGTACTTGCTCTGCCCAGGATGCTCTGCCTCTCACTTTATATGCATTAGTTGTTTGTAGTCAAAGTAGGAAAAGAGGTAGCCGAGCAAACAGCCATTTTCCCAGCAGCTTCCTCCATAAACTCCATTAAGAGTCCCAAATGCTGACAGTCTTTCAAAAAGCTCTGCAGGCAGTCATTGCTGAAATATCTTGATAAAGGTAGAAATTTGATGTGAGGACAGAAGAGAAAATTGGAACCTTTCCTTTGTAGCTCACCTTTAACTGCACTACCACAGTAGTTTTAGAGCGCACAGTCAAACTCACTTTTATTTAATTTAATTTTAAAGAACGATCGTTGGTAGATCATTTGGCTGCAATGTTTGAGGTGATGCACGACAAAGTAACACATTACTGTAATTACATGACATGTGTCTGTAATGCAGCAATGTGATGCACTTAATGCAGTCATACAGGGTTGTTTCTTTCTGTCAGTACCACCTTCATTCTCTTGTGTAAATGAGCCTTGTTCTCACCGCAACATGTGAAGTGCTCTTTGGGCTGGTTTTCACCAACTTTGCAGGTGTATGACTTTACTAAAGCACATAAAAGAAATATTTTGAGTATGTCCACCTTATCAGGACTGGGATTTCTGTTGATAAGTGGGCATATGTAAGGTTTAACATTATGCTGTTAACTGGCAATTAAGTAACAATGCATCTTTAGTAATGTTGTGGAGAAATGCAAAAGTAATGTAACAATTAATTTCTATAGGGAGTAAATAAAGCAATGCATTGCTTTTACAAAGTAATGAGTAATGTGTAATGCATTACTATTTTTGAGTAGCTAACCCAACACTGTTTGATTGGTATGAAATTATTGTCATGCTATCTTTTTTCCCTGCCTACCTCCATGGTGAATAACAGAATAATAGACCTAGTCTCTCTAAAACAGTAACATTCTGTCGTAGCAGATTCCATATGCAATTAATTTTAATGGCAGATGAGTAAATGCCAAGAACCTCCTACACAACTGGATATGAGGAATTAAATGTGTTGCCATCTCCATGTGTGAAAAGAGCTTGAAGCTGGTATTTAACCCCACTGGTACTGTAGCCAAACAAGGACGACTTGTTCTTCTAGTCCCAATTAGATGTTGCAAATGAGGCACAAATCAGTGGATCAAAGACTACACTGTAAAGCCTTGATGATAACTATGCAGCTGCTGCACAAGAACCTTACAGCGGATGATTATAAGCACTTAATTTGGGATTTGTGCCACAACACTAACATGAAAATGTGATGTAAATTTTTTTCTTTAATAGTATTTACGGTGCTACTTCAAACAAACACAAGCAAACCCTGCAGAATAAATATGGTGTACTTGGCGCCCTCTGTCAGACAGACGCTGAAACTGTAGCACTAATAGATAAGGGTAAGTGATGTCTCTTCACAACCACTCCTAGAAAGCAGATGTGGAGTTAAGACTTCATGTGAAACTACTGAATGGTGCTTTAATCTCTAAGGGCACATAGAAGTTGCCTAAGTCAGCAAATCCACAAGAACCCAGTGCCTACCTGAGGAAATCTTTCAGCGCAGAGAGCTCATAGCCAGGAAGATGGATGATGATGGGATCTTTGTGTGTTTGTCCACGAAGTACATGAGGTGTTCTGGCCAGCAGGACAGCTCTGTGTGCTCGGAGTGAGCCAGAAGTAGCATACAGAGAAACATCAGCCTCCAGTTCCTCCTGCAGCAACCTGGAGAAACACATTACAACACTTTATTAGGGGGCTACTTCATCTTAATACAACCCACAGAACAAAATGAACTATAGTTGGTGACAAGTTGGACAGTTTTTCATATTAAATGTACATTTAACCCTCTGAAATACAAAACTCGCAGACGCAGATTTGTTATCAGAAACTCTAAAAACAAACATAATTGTGAGATCTTCAACTTTCCAATGGTCATTGAACTACTCACCTGTGACTTATCATTCATTGAGGTGAGCATGGGACAAATGTCTCATTTCCACTTTAAGAGGTTGATTTAATTAGCCATAAAGTCTGCTTTTGTCCTTGTGAAAATATTTTTAGTTTTCTATTTTCATTATATATTGTTTTTGTTGTTGTTTTTTGTTCCTAGAACTAATTACCTCCAAGTTATTCTCATTTTAGAGAAATGATGAGACCACAGAGTAAACAGTAGCCATGTCAAAGTTAGATGTGTAAAAGGGGAAGGTAAATATAAGTTAGCTTCTTCCTTCTCCTTTTTTGAAAATGCAGAGACCTTTAATTTTCTTATTTTCTGTTAAAACAAAAACAAAATGTGTGAAATATGCTTTATTACTGGTGCTCATTTTCAAAAATAAATTTCTTTCATTCATTCATTCATTCATTCATTTTGTGTGTCTTTGTGTTCATTTTTACATCTATTTGTGTTTATTTTGCTTCACTTTTTTATCGGTTTGTGCGTCTTTGCAGCCTTTTGTGTGTCTAGGAGTCGTTTTTATCTCCGTTTGCATCAGTTTGTGTTTATTTTCTGCCTCTTTCAGTCGGTTTAAATCTCTTTCTTTTCATTTCTTTGTACCGTTAGATTGACCAACTGATCCACCAGAAAACCTGCAGGACACAGAGCCTGAAGTTATCTGGAAAACATAAAGAGTCCAGAGAAGATCCACAACAGCCTTTTAGCTGCTCCACTCAGAATTACAGACAATTAGACCCGAGTGAAAACACAAACATGTTAATTTAGGCTTTTCTTTTGTTTCCTCTGCTGAACTGAGCTGTGAACGTTTTGTGCAACGTAACTGAAATAAGACAAGAGAAAAGAGTTGGACTGAAACAACCAGAAGCTTTGAGGGCTGAGATTCGTTTTGCTTCGTCTGCATGTGTT
>OMNN01101385.1:0-13173 GCA_900302755.1 Chromis chromis
GGAAAACCTCAGACAGAACCAGGCTCAGGGAAGGCAGCCATCTGCCTCGACCGGTTGGGGTGAGAGTGGGGATGAGGGGGGGGGAGGAGAGGTTAGGGTGGGGATAGCAGGGCAGCAGGTGGTGAGGCCAGCGGCTGCAGACAACCATTAGTCGATTTAGTCAGTTAGCAACAATGTTATCAGTCGTTTTTAATTTTGTTGCAAACATTTACTGGTTCAGACTCCACAAAATAGTTTGAACTAACGATTATTTTCTTGATTAATATATAGAAATAAAAAAATGAAAATGGGGGAAAGAAATCAAGTTATCCTTATAATGTGAACTTGTGACAGAACAGCAGGAAAACTATCTGTAACTGAGCTGTAATGGTGGCTAGTTGCTGCCCTATAAACATGCAGAGCAGAAATAATAAGAGAATGTTAACCAGCCTTTTACACCTGCTACTATTAGGCAGGATTGTCAGGCACTAATAAAAACATGAAACCCAGAAGAACACAACACACCCATGACATCCAAACACTGATATATTATTAACGACTGGTTGAACTGTGTAGGTCCTGACAGTCCTGCAGTATTCATGTGAAAAGTATGGAGGCAGAAATTCATTTTGTGAGCAGTAAAATGAGCCGAGAAGAGCAGATCTGACTCATTATGGAGAAAGTGATGCAACTGTTTACCGTCTGTCTGGACCCGGTCCATCAGGGCTCCTGTAATCTACTTCCGCTGCTGTCTGGATAATAAATATAGATACATGTTTATGTATTCTCTGTGATCTCATGGTTCAATAGCTTTTCAAATCGATTATGTGTTTCTGTTGCAGGAGCTCGATGACATTCGCAAATCTGGGATGAAGCATTTCCGCAACATTCAAGTGGATGAGGCAAATATTTTGACCTGGCAGGGGCTCATTGTTCCTGTAAGTACTGAACTGCAACAGTAGCCTGCACTGTTCCCCTTCCTCCAATACACTGTAATAACATGAAGGTTTTATAGCTGTCACTGTTTTCTCTGTTTTGTTAAATGACAGATAATATCTAGTCAAATCACAGGACAAAGTAATACTTTACATGTTAACTGAAAAAAGCGGGCAGGTACCAGCGTGTTCCAGCTTTTCAATGAATCCAGAGTGTTTCCTGCGTAGAGGGATTTTTGGCCCCTCATAACAGGTTTTAGCTAGTGTGAAAGAAAAAAACACCTGCAGCAAAATGATAAGAATTGAATATTAAAAAATATTTAGTTTTTAAACATCCATCCATCCATTATCTATACACCGCTTAATCCTCTGTAGGGTCAAGAGGGGGCTGGAGTCTATCCCAGCTGACTTAGGGTGAAGACAGGGGTCACCTGGACAGGTCACCAGTCTATTACAGGGCCACACATAGAGACAGACAACCAAACACATTCTCATTCACACCTACGAAACAATTTAGAATCACCTATTAACCTCAGCATGTCACTGGACTGTGGGAGGAAGCTGGAGAACCTGATGAGAACCACGCAGGGAGAACATGCAGACTCCACACAGAAAAACCCCAGGTCCAGATCCAAACCCAGGACCTTCTATGCTGCATACTATCAATAAGACAAAAACTGAGCTGTTTACTCAAGAATAAAACAATTAAAAACATCCATTAAGACAAGGGTAACCTTGTGGGACAAGATGAGCAGGGCGTTATGCACCATCTGTACAGTTGTGGAGACAGGAAGGCCCATTTAGAACATTGAGTGTGAGTTAACACACACACACACACACACACACACAAAGGCTGAGTGTCTTTATAGTGTTGTTTACTTTGAAAATCTCTGTTCTCTACCCTTCTAGGACCCTACTGCATTAACTAAAGTACGCCCAAATCCCACCCACATAGTACTTTCTGTCAAAGTATGAGTATTCCAGTATAGTTTTAAAAGATGATAATAATACATTTTATTTGTAATGCCCTTTTCATCAGAGATCTCAAAGGGCTAAGATGATTCCACCCTTTTTAATACACGAGTTATGCTTTGAAGATTTATTCCACCCCACATACTACTTTTGATATACAGTTTTAAAAGTTTGCTCCACCCAAATAGTACTTTCTAACTAGCAAGTTATGGTTTTAAAGGGTATTTCAACCCCAAACACAACTTACTCCATGTTTTTAAAGGTTTACTTATTTTTAATTTATAAACTCTATTGATCCATTGAATAGACGATGTGTTTCACAACCTTGCAGCTTCAGATGAATGCTCAGGACATCGTATTTGGCTTAAATATGTTGTGAAACATTAAGATTCTCTCTCTTTTTCTCCCTGTTAGACTTTCTATCTTACTTCGTCCCATCTGTTCCTGAAGTTGCTGTTTGACAGGGTGGTTAGTTGTCAGACTGAGGTAATGAACCACTGGACGGTCAGAAGGTTTTTAGTTTTTCGTTTCAGGATCACAGGGCAGGTATTTTTGTAGATAAAGCTGCCCCCTTATGTAAGTTCCTGCAGCAGCCAGGGTGTGCCACGCTGATAAGGAGTCATTTGGTTCCAACTGGCTTCACCTTTGCTCACACACCCACACTCTTTATCTCCCTCTCACTTTCCGCTGCTCCTCGTACGTGCTCGCTCTTTCTTTGTCTCCCCTAATGCAAACTAAAGCCCTCCCCGCGCCCACTTCTCCATTTGTGTCCTTGTTGTCGCCGTATTGTTGCGTCTCCATAGCGACGGTGTCAACAAATCAGCAGGTATCTGCAGGGACAGCGGCTCGCTGAGAGGCTCAAACAGTGTTTATGTGACGCAGAGCGGGGCTCAATTAAATGGGGGCGTTTTTGTGAATGGGTCTGTGGACAGATAAATCTCTGAATGGAAGAGGGGCTGACTGCAGTGTTCAGTACTGCTGAGGGGGCGAGGAGAAGCTCTCATGTTAGATTTACTGGCTGTAACACGTTATACAAAAAGAGTTCAGGGGTTAGAGAAAGTAAAAAGTGAGATGTGTTGATACGTGGATTTACCTGGAGTGAAGTGTTTCTTGTGCAGACTCATTAGTAGATGCTACTGTGACACCAACATTAGGACAAATGCTGTGCACTGATTTATTTTGTTGTTGTTGTGAGACCTCAACAGTTTTACAGCTATTAAATGTTAAATCTATTTTTCCTAAAGACAAGCTGCCATTTAGAGTAGGATTTGTTTGTCATTGCACAGTGTACAATATAATTAAGCAGCAGTCCTGTCAGTACATTCACACAGTCATAATAAATATATATAAAGATACTGTAGAAAAATAGTATGTACCAATGAAAACAGTGATGCAGCTTATTTTTGTAATGATATCTAAACTTTGTCATTAAAACAGTTAGAATGTATAATGTGTCTGATTAAACATAACAGCATGGTGAGTCTGACACATTTAGGTTGGTCTCAGAAATGTTAGGTTTGGGGCGCCCCGATAGCCTAATGGTTATGTCGCGGGACCCACGTGCAGAGACGTAGCGGCTGACCCGGGTTCGAGTCCGACCTCGGGCATTTACCGCATGTCCTTCCCCACTCTCTCCTGTTTCCAACTCTATCCACTGTCCTATCGAATAAAGGCATAAAAGGCCAAAAATAAATCTTTAAAAAGAAATGTTAGGTTTGATACACAGCCACACTGTTTTGTTTTTTTGTTTTGTTTGTTTTTTAACTTTATTTTTCAATTTTTTCAAAAAACACTTTTTACAGACAATAGTTAAACAAAAACACAAATACACACATAGCAGGGTGTGTAACAATATTATAACAGTTGGGAGGTTAGGAGCATAGCACTACAGACTATAGGAATATTGTTTTCATAAGCCGTGAATCATGAGCGAAGCACGTTATCACCTCTTGTTGTGAGGTATGTGTCCTATTTTTCCCAGAGAGCATCGTATTTATATTTTTGGAGTCTCAAACTAAAGGTCATACGTTCCATACACTGGATATTTGTAATTATGGTTGCCCATTGGTCGATAGTGGGAGGCTCCCTACAGAGCCATCCACAGCCACACTGTTGGGTAATAGCTTGTACCCATTTTATTCAACCAAAGATAATCTTGGTTAACTGAAATTGTACCTGCTCCTCAGCGATCACTTGGCTGCAGGGAAAAGGCTTCATGAATCTGCAGGTCTCTGAATGAACTGAATGTTCCACAGTGCACTTAGTTCTCCCTGCCTGCAGCCTTATTGGCCAAAATGAATGATAAATCAACCTAAACTGCTAGTATTTTCAGCATGCTAACTGGTTTTATCCTGGTTATTTAATACTATACCAGGGCCCATATTCATGTGATGTCTGAAAACAGAACTCTGATTATGATACTGGGTGTGGTCAGGTTGTGGCAGACCAGTCAGTTCCTTGAGGCTGTGGAGGATACGACTGATAGTGTTTTGTCTTTACCTGCTCAGGTGTGTGTGTGTGTTTGTGTGTGTGTGTGTGTTGGCAAGCTGCAGAGCTGGAGTATTTATGGCTGTTTTCTTTGGACCAAATCCAGAACATTACCTCAGCGCCGTTCACGCAGACCTTGTTATATAAAGTATTAGTTTTGTCTGTGTGTAGAGGATGGAGCGATGTCGGGTCTCCAGACTGGCTCACATGAGGAGGATGGGAGGACTCTGAGGCAAAGGACAGATCTTTATGAGACTTTATGCAGCAGTGGACTGTTGGAGCTGTTAAAACCTTCTGTAAACGTTTGCAGGAGCTGCATTCTGAAAATGCCACAAATACTTCTCTGTGTTGCTGTTGCGCTTCTTTTGCTCTGTCATCGTTATGACTTGCTGCGTTTAATTAACCTCACCGACCTGTATGTGAACAATGGGCTGCCATGGCAATAGCCTCGTTACTCACAAAACTGTGTCGGGATCGTACACACACACACACACACACACACACGTTTTCCTGCAGAGAGGAATTTCTGGCATCAACTACTAAGATGTAAACCAGCACCAGCATGATAGGAACTGAGAATAAAAATAATAATTCCATTTCTTTTAACCAGTTTTGTTCATTGGAGCTTCATTTAGTGAAACATTTCTGTTAATCAAATGTTTAGAAATAACAGGAAGAAGCACAGATTTTGTCATAAGGTACGCTGACTGATTATGATTTATGTTGTGTAGTCACCTCCCAAAGGTTCTGTGTGAGCCAGGAAAACTGTTAAAGGAGTCACAAAGTAAATGAGAGGCATCACGATTAACAGGATACGGCTAAAGCTGAATTAAAATAGAAAGATAACACATGCATATGACACAGATGCATGTAATTCATGCATACCTACTTCCTAAACAAGTGAAAAAGCTTCAAAACCACTGCTGGAATGTATCCGTTTCCTTCTCCTTGTACATTAAAACTATAAACTGCAGCTGGTCACAGTGGATGAGGATTAATGTGTCACAAGCCAAAAAGGTTGGAACTTGTTGCACTTGAGGTGACTGAAGGGGAAAAATAGCTGCTTAAAGGTACAAAAGTGCACTTTTCATCCTTTTCTCATGCATCAACTCAACAACCATGTCAGAGGTTTAACGGTTTGTTGGTTCTTCTCTGGTTTCAGTGAAGAAAGTGTGTGGATTAGTGAGATTAATGAGCCGGTGAGCTCAGGGTGGATGTGTGGGGGGTAGAAGCCGCTGACGGGACGTTTCCTGCAGAGACACACATCCACTCACACAGGTGTGGCATTACAATGATGTGAGGCACAAAGAATTCCAACAGGTGGAGAGAGTGGAGGAGGAGGGGGAGTGAAACAGTTATGAACAAGAGGGAGATGGGGAAATGTAGAAAGCAGGATGTCGCAACCTCTCCCCTGTGGATAGTCAGCCATTCCGCTGTGTGGGTTTGTGTGCGTGAACTGCAGTGTTTTGTCACTGTGGGTGAGGCAGCAGCCAAAAAGCTCCACCTAAACCTGAGTTGCTGAAACATGTTTGGACTACAGTTGACGGTGGAGCAGAGCTGCAGCTCCTCTGGGAGAATCACAGGATTTCCCACAATGTGGCAACACGACTCTCAACCGCTGAACTCGACAACATGCTGCCAAATGTTGACTTGCAGCGACACAGATGCATGAACAAGCAGAGGCAAACGTATTCAGGGCTGCCCTACCAGTTAATCTCTTGACTGTTTCACTGATTAGTCTAAAGCCAAATGACAATTTAATTTAAGTTTATTTCATCTCGACAAACTGTATGTTATTGGATAACGCAGCACAGTATGAAATACACACAAAGGTTTACATATTTAAGTGCAAAACTGTCGAGTTAAAAATGGTAAATGGTCTGCACTTATATAGCGCCTTTCTACCTTAGTGGTACTCAAAGCGCTTTACAATGTGTTTCTCATTCACCCATGCACACACACATTCACACACCAATGGCAACAGACTTCCATGAAAGGTGCTGCCTGCCATTGGGAGCAACTTGGGGTTCAGTGTCTTGCCTAAGGACACTTTGTCATGTGGAGGGGCTGGGGATTGAACCTCCAACCTTGCGATCAGTGGACAACCCGCTCTACCACCTGAGCTACAGCCGCCCAATGTTAAACTCAAACATGATAAAAATGAATAAGGATATTTGTTTAGTCAGTAGTGCAACTCCAAAAGACAGATACTTTACAAGCATAGAGCAGCTAAAGCAACTCCTTTCCTTCTTATCATGTAATTGTTGTCTGAGTTTGGTAGTAGCTTTAAAAATACAGCCCAAAGTGATACTGAAGAATAACTTTTCTTACAGTGAACTGAAATAAAAAATGTGCATTAGTTAAAAATGTGGATGTTGACTTGTATGGTTGAAGTCATTAGTTATATGCTGACTAATGGCAGCAGCTGTGCTCTGAAGGTGTGAAGGCTCCAGTGAGAGGTGTAGTCTTAATGAAATGGATTTTTTTTCGAATGGTGGAATGATTATCTGTCTGGCTAGCAAACGTTTGTCAAGCATTTTTGTAACAAAAAGGCCGACAACCTACGGCGTTCATCAGATTTCTACCATCATGCTAGTAGCGGTCAGCGGTGTTCTTCTATCAAACATGTACATTCCCCCTGTCTTATTTTATTATACACTCCTTTGTGCGTCTTTTATAATGGTCCCCTCTGATTGAGCGCCATGTATTATTTAATTTTATACTTAAAAAATCATCTGAGGTTCAGTTTGTTTAAAATAAAGTGTGATAGCTGTGTGATAGTCTCTGGGTCCTTGACATGTCTCACCCCATCATTGTTTCTGCCAAACAAAAAGTGCTGCAGGCGGAAAAACTGTCGGTGTCATGGGAGAGAGAAACGGCAACAGAGAGATTAAGGATGATTGTTTTGTCTGCTCCGTGCTGAACTCTGTGCTGCAGCCAAAGATTGGCTAATACAGCTCTGTGTGGTGTGAGGTACCAGCTGGTACAGGGAAGTCTGATTATTAAGCAGCATTACCCAGCAGCGCTCTGTTCTGCTCTGCTAAAAAACAGCTAAACTGTTTATATCCACAGCAATCTGGGAGCAGGTTTGTCACTGGATGAGCTCAATGTTTTTCATGGGTGTCTGAAACAGAGTCTGCAGGCTAGACGCCAAACACGCTGGTCAGAAATGGCAGCAGATCAAAGCTGCCTGTTTTTGTAAATATGGATGCTGGTGGTTGAATGTCACCGACTGTAACTGAAATAAACACATTAATCTCTCAGCTTGGGGTTGTTTGGTCTGTGTTGTCTCCACTCATGCCCTGGAGTTAAAGTTCAGCTAAGTAGGTTAAGCTGTGAACACATCTTCATGTGTTTGGAGTTAATGCTAGTGAATCCAACTGAATTCACTACAATACAGCTGCATGTGTTACTGTAAGATGCAGTAGCTCACAACAGACACACAAAGATGGCAATTAAGGTTGCTCACAACATGCTACAACTTTTTTTTGCTGCTTGATACAGAAAGAAGTAGAGAGAAGTCTGTCTCATAGAGCAGAATTTATTCAGATTTTAGAGTTCGACATAGTTTATTGACATGCAGACTCCACATGTGCACAGCAAAATGAGTGAGGAACAGTGGAAAGGAATTATTCCTGCTACAGATGATGATGTTGACCAAAAACAGGCTCTCCATCATCAGTGTCTTGTTCTGTTGCCACCACATAATACATTTTTTCTATAAAGTCATGAGTAATTCTTTCCAAATAGCTAGTAGTGTCATCTGGTGAAATCTGTCTGTTTCTTTTATATTGCAGATAAGCATAATATTGAAATGTAAATTTTTTGCTCCAATATCATGCAGCCCTAATATGAATAGAAGGATAAACATTGTTAATGACAAAACTGAAATCAAGCAGAGACTATAGGCTTAAACAAGATACCTGGAGTTAGTAACGAGTAACTAGAATGATCTGAACAGTCCAGAAAGATACCAAATGTAATCAAGTCGTATCAAAGCACTGAAAATATATAGAATGAGGAACTGAGGAGGACAGCAAGGCAGGTGTAGGTTGCTTCTGGTATCTGAAGAATGGTTTGAACCTGTAAATAGTTTCTATGTAATGCGTCTTCTTTTACAAGCAGATTTAGCACCGTGACGAACACCTGCAAGGCTTTAAATGTACTGCAGTAATCAGTTTAGTAAGCACGTTGGATTGTACTTTTATTAGCGTATCAGTCACAGATTGTTGGAATCAGATCTCAAGTTGTAGCTCTGATATTTCTGATTTGAGTCATTTTTTCCTCTCTGCTTTGTTTTAGAAGTTAACAGTAGTTGTGTAGAGAGTGAACAGCAGACATGACTGCAGTTCTGTGGAAGCAGACCGTGAATCTAACCTGAGCTCTTCCCGTTTCTCTCCTTCAGACTCTAAAGCCATCGTAGACGGGAACCTGAAGCTGATCCTGGGTATGATCTGGACTCTGATCCTGCACTACTCCATCTCCATGCCCATGTGGGAGGGCGAGAGCGAAGAGGTAACCTCTTGCTCAACATTTTCATGAACTTGTCTTGATCTCACAACTTCTATCCTGAAACTTTGTCCACATGAGAGTCACCTCTGAGGAATCTGGAGCCGGCTGACTCTAGTTGTGCTTTTGTGTTCAGTCAGAGTCAAAGACACCGAAGCAGCGTCTGCTGGGCTGGATCCAACACAAAGTCCCTGATCTGCCGATTACCAACTTCAGCCAGGACTGGAGTAACGGCAGAGCACTGGGAGCACTGGTGGACAGCTGCGCACCAGGTACGCTTTCTGTGTTTCAAGGCTGCAGAGCCGAGGCAACATGTACAGTGTCATCTATTAGTGTAACAGTATTAATGTGGAAACACCAGAGAGTACAGAACTTTAATAATCCTGAAGGAAATACTTGTGCTAGACATTGCTCAGAAAACTAAATTACATAACAAGAGGAAATGCAGTTGCTAATAGAAGAGCAGTAAGATTTAAGTACAATACATGACTAAAAATACAAAAAAAGAAAGCTAAAATAATGGTAAATGGCATTTATATAGCGCCTTTTTGTACCTTAGCGGTACCCAAGGCGCTTTACAATGTGTTTCTCATTCACCCATTCACACACCAATGGCGACAGACTTCCATGCAAGGCGCTAATCTGCCATTGGGAGCAACTTTGGGTTCAGTGTCTTGCCCAAGGACACTTCGGCATGTGGGGGGGACCGGGGATCGAACCGCCAACCTTGTGATCAGTGGACAACCCGCTCTACCACCTGAGCCACAGCCGCCCACTTTTTAATGGCAGCAGGCCTGGTTTTTATTTACTTTATCTATTTAGTTTTATTCCTTTGTCTCTGTTAAACTGTGTCTCGTCCTTGTCTTTTACTGGGAAGCACAAAGGAGCTCTAAAGATAAATTTTACTGTCTGTCCAAAGGGCTCAGGCGTCCAAGCGAGACATTAAACAGTCTCAAATAATCATCAACACAGAGCTCAACCTTTCTCAGCAGTGAAGCCACAGGCAGAATAACACACTTGTGCATGTGTGTGTGTGTGTGTGTGTGTGTGTGTGCATGTGTGTGTGTGTGTATGCAGCAGTGAAAACACAAAGAGCTGTGGAAATAAACATTATCCTTGTTAAACACACTGGGCCTAACCTGCAGGGCTAACCGCCTTCCTCCCATTGTCTGTTTGAGGTTCTGATAAGAATCACGTTCTTGATCCCGGCAAACTACAGAGCATAGAAGTGAGTGAAATGTTGTTCACTCTTTGTCCTTACAGAATCCGACCATAGACAGCTACTCAGAAGAAGGCTTCAAGCCCGACTTCATCAAAGGAGACATAGAGTTCAAGAACATCAACTTCACCTACCCCTCGAGGCCGGACATCGAAGTATGTTCCGACACTTTTTACTGGACTCTGAAAGCAACCCACAGACATGAAGCTGTTATCAAAATGCTCCTCATAACTGAGATTGTTATCATTTGCAGGTATTACATAACCTGTGTCTGAGTGTGAAGAGTGGACAGACCATCGCCTTAGTGGGCAGCAGCGGTTGCGGTAAAAGTACCACAATCCAGCTGCTGCAGAGGTTCTACGATCCTCAGGATGGAGCTGTAAGTGAGACTTTATGAATCACTTCATGCAAAGGATTCCGCATTTACCATCATATAATACACAGACACACAACTGTTGAAATAAATCAACCAAAGTAGAAAGTCAGTGCAGCAAAAGCGAACACACCTGTAATCAGTAAAACTAAGCTGAGTCCACCTGTGATTTCCAATCAGCCTAACTGCATGAACATGGGGATAAAATGAGCAGTGAACAGCAGAAATTTCACAGTTTGGGACGTATGAACTGTGTCTATGTCTGCATCATGGCTCCACATGGAAAATAATTACCAGAAGAACTGAAAAATCTAATAGTGAGACTTTACAAAGATGGAAATGGACACAAGCAGATTAGTGAGCAACTAAAAATCTGTAAAACACAGTGTCAGCAGTAATCAGGAGGTATAGGAGGAGCCATAGTACCACTAATCAGGTTGTCCTCCTAAAACGACTCCACAGACAGTGAACTACTTTCATAATGTAATTCTGAAAAACAGACAGCAGCTGCTTCGGACTTGGTGCAGGGGTTATCAATGGAAATCAGTTTCTGTGAAGCTCAGACACTTCAGAACATCAACCTCTATCAATAGAGGCCAAGAAAGAAATCCTTGTTTGCTGTTAGCACAAAACTGCAAGATGAAACTAAAGAACATGAAAAGAACTCTGATGAATGTTGGAGAACATTCTTTGGTCAGATGAAGATCAATCAGTTGGGCTCAGATGGAGTCCAGCATGTTTGGTGTGAACCTGACCCGGACTACCACAGTGGATGTATAGTCCTGACAGTGAAGCACGGAGGAGGGAGTGTGATGATATATAAAGGTGTTGATGACATTTATAGATGAATGTCTGTGGATAAACCAAAATACTGGCTGATAGAAGCTGGAAGAAGAGGAAGATTCCAGCATGAGAACCAAGGACAAGTAGGGTGAACAAAGAACATCTCTGGGGTATTTTAAAGAGAAAGGTAGAGCCACACAACCCCTTTAGCAAAGAGCAGCTGAAGAAAATGGTCCTTAAAGAATCAAAAATAAAGGTGGACATGTCAAGTGAAAAAAAATACAAGTAACGATAGGTGTATTGACTTTTGTTGCACCGAGTTCCTACTTTGGGGCCTGTGTTCTTAATATGGTAAAAATGAACTGCTAGTTTTAAATTTACTGCTGTTAAACATAGAAATACTGCAACTACTGTAATCATTTCTGTGATACTTCACTCACTTCTGCTGCACATAAATGACAGTAAAGATTCAAACTAACTGCTGCCTCTTTTGAACTGATCGCTGCAGGTGTGTATCGACGGTCACGACATCCGATCTCTGAACGTCCGCTACCTAAGAGAGATGATCGGAGTTGTGAGTCAGGAGCCCATCCTCTTCGCCACCACCATCACAGAGAACATCAGATACGGCCGACCCGACGTGACGCGGCAGGAGATCGAACAGGCCGCCAAGGAAGCCAACGCCTACGACTTCATCATGAAGCTCCCCGACGTAGGAAATGCCGTTCGTGACTCCTCTGTGATCGTATACAACTCTGAGCGGCTCTTGCTAACGCTGATACTCTTGTTGTTGAGCAGAAGTTTGAGACGCTGGTTGGAGATCGAGGGACTCAGATGAGCGGAGGACAGAAGCAGAGGATCGCCATCGCTAGAGCTTTAGTCCGAAACCCCAAAATCCTTCTGCTGGACGAAGCCACGTCTGCTCTTGATGCCGAGAGTGAAACTATTGTACAAGCTGCACTGGATAAGGTACAAACACACACAGACACTTCCTCTTTTTAAGGGTGACGTTGCTCTTTGAAGTTCAGACATTTGAAGCCATCATCATAAGTAAGAGTACTGCTCTGTTTGACTATTTTATTGAGAGAAACTAGTGGTGCAGTGTTGGTCTTTCTTACCTGAAATATCTCAACAAATGTCAGTTAAATTGGCATAAAATTCTCTGCCGACATTTATGTGCCCCATTTTTACCTTTTTACAAAAAATGCCATGTCCAAAATTCTTCATACTCCTTGAAATTACCTACAATTTTCAAGAAAATGCAGTTTTTCTCCCATTCCCAAGTGGTCCTGCTAATTTCTACCATGTTCTGATACACTTTAAACTATAAGAACATCTAATGCAGTAGTTCTCTAGTCAGTTACTGGTTGTGACTGAAACCAAAGAGCTTAATGAGGACCTCCAGTTGCACATTGTTGCTGCTCACATGATGTTTAAAGGCTATAAAATCATATCCAAGTGTCTCCAAGGTCCAGTGTCCACAGTTTGAAGCCTGATGAAAAAGTCCAAGGAGTTCCACACTGAGAAACATGTCAAAGGGCTGCTAGGAAGACAGACGTGAGCCCTGCACTGGAAGAATGGTAGAGGCCAAGAAGAACCCAAGGACCAGCACCAAGAGCATCCTGATGGATGTGAGCAGTTCTGGTAGCAACATGTCCATCAGAAGAACAAGGCTGGTCTCCATGGATCAGACCAAGGAGGACTCCACTTCTCCAAGACGGACACACTAAAGCTCAACAGGACCTACAGCAGTCACTAGTCAGTTACTGCTCAGTTACAAGTCATGTCTAAAGTAAACGAGGAAACGTTCAGACTGTGGAGGAAAACATCAGGCAGTCTGCAGAAAAACTGCTCCTTGGGCAGCATTGGAGCTTCCAACAAGACAATGATGTGAAACATGGAGCCAAAGTGGTGAA
>OMNN01101387.1:0-12000 GCA_900302755.1 Chromis chromis
CCAACACTTAAAGTTATTACTTACAAATAAGGATTCCATAGATGTTACCTAGCAGAGAATCATTCCAGTCATTCAGTTTATCTTTTGTTAAATGGCATCTTCTTATTCGCTTGTCTAGTTGCGGGCTTCAATAAGTCTTTCCACTTCTTCTGAAGTGCTGCAGGTCATCATCTGTCCTCCGAGCCTGATGGTCAGTTTTGCCGGGTATCTGAACCTGTATTCAATGTTCAGTGCTTGTAGACGTTTTTTCACACCATCAAACTGCCTCCGTTGTCTGCGCACCTCCATGGAGAAATCCGGGAAGAACATCACTTTGTGTTGTTGGTACATCACCGTATTCATCTCTCTGGCGGCATCCATCACTCTTTGCCGGTCACGAAAGTTCAGGAACTTCATGATTAGCACGCGAGGAGATCGCTGTCCAGAGGTTGGCAGCCTGCCAATTCGGTGCGCTTGTTCAATAATCACCGGACCCGACAGCGACTCTCCAAACACTTCAGGTAACCATTCTTCCAAAAACTTCACAGCGTCTGTCTCCTCTGCCTTTTCTGGGAGGTTTACTAGACGTAGGTTACTTCTCCTGTGTCGATTTTCCAAATCATCCAGCCTGGCGTTGAGCGTCTCCACCTGCGTCTCCAGGGTGTGCACCGTTTTCTGCATGTCCCCGACGCTATCTTCTGTGTTGCTAATTCGGTTCTCGGCCTCAGATAGCCTGCCCGCAAAGTCAGGAATTTCAGTCTTTATATCTTGGATAGCGGACAGAACCCCGTCAAATTTAGATGAGAATAAGCTTTTCATTTCCGAGATCGCCTTCATCACCTCGCTGTTAGCTTTAGCTTCTGCTGTTGCCTGTACACATGGCTGCAGCATGCTAGCTTCTTCTTCAGGCTTTTCTCCCTGTCTGTCTGGAAGTTTTTTTGTTGTTGTCTTTGGGTTGGGAATTTATGTTGCCTTCGTGTCGTCTCAGACTCTTTTTATGTCTGGTTGACGTTATTACTGCGTAATGAGCGATTAAATACAGGATTTGTGCTGTTTGTTGGAAGAGCACCTACAGGCACGTCCTACCTGCTCGCCGCCATGTTGCGTCTCCTGCTCTGCCTATCTTACTTGCTTTTCATGTCAATTTTTATTCACTTTTTTGATGCTTTTTCTGTCATTAATTGGTGCTTCCTTATTTAGATCTTTGTCTTTTTGTTGCTCCTTCTTTTTAGCCCTATTAGGTTATTTTCAAGGTAGCTTTCTTTACTCTTAAGTGCTTATATCTTGGTCATTATAAGGGTGAGCCAATCATTTGTATTTTTTTCCAAACAGTCTATGCTACCTTGAAAGTGGGTCAACGGGCAATAAAAAAAGGGATCTTGGACAGTATTTGATGCATCAAGCTAAACTTTCACAAACATCTTGATACACATTTATCGTTTATGATAAAAACATTTCAGGCAAATCAGAGATGCAGCAGGCAGAGCTGGGGTGAAGGTGAGGGAGAGAGTGAGGGCAAGCAAGCTGAGTGAGAGGGAGCAAAGAGGGAGAAGAGAGGGAGTTAGAAAAGGAAGGAAAGAAAGAGGGAGACAGGCAGGGGCTGGAGCGGGGATCATGACACAGATTTTATTAAAATTCATATTAATGCATCAGAATTCAAGACTTTTACTTCCTCTCAATAGTCAAGTTTCATCGTCTTCTCGGCGTATTCAAACGGTAGTAACGACAGGCTTTCCTGTCAGTGCCAGGATCAGGTTTCATGTTGAGTCTAATTGAGCTGCAGGCTCCACTCCTTCCATCAATCCTTAAAGCTTTGCATCCTTCCTCCCCTCAGAACCCAGAGATTTTGCTCTGTTATATTTCATTTCCTGTTGTCACAATTTTTTGTCTAGATATACTTACAGCATTGAGCTTGAATTTAACAGTTCCATATATTAAATAAAAAGTACATCATCATGAAATTGTAACGCACATGCAAATGTATTTTGTCACGACCTGGCTCCCAGGAAGGACAAAAATGTTAAGAACACACATAGCTTTTTCCAGTCAAACATAAACTTATTAAAGAAAGTGGTCTAACCCATGCTGCCAGGACAAATAGGAAGAAAAACAAACCAAATCAAACCCAAACCAAAGCTGGAGCTGGTCAGAGCTCCTGTGTGAGGAGTCTGGCACCAATATATATAGGTGAGCATCCAACTCAGGTGCAAGGCATTCTCCTAAATTAACCACACCCACAGCCGAACCACTAAATGGGAAACTGGCAATGCTGTGGCCGTCACAATTTTAACAAAAGTAAAAAGGAAATGTTAGGATTTTTTAAATCTGATTTTATATTAGACATGAAAATTTACAGTAGATTTTTCTAATTGTAGTGATATTTTCACATTTATTAAAAATATAGAGAAAAAATCTGTCAAATGATAAGGAGAACATCTGATTTTTTCCCCCAGTGATATGACAACAGCCGTGTTGCACAATAGGTATTTCCACTGTGGATGTTCCTGATTATGATTCTGCACTTTAACTGATGTAGGAGTTTGATTGCAGCACTTTAAAGAGGAGGGAGAGTCATCGACAGCACTGCCTTTTCTCCTTACTTCTCTTATCTGGCCTTCAGTCATAAAACTGGGCTTACATGCGCACTGATCACTAAACAAACTGCTCTCTCACTGTCAAACTCATTGATCCCTGCAGTGTGACTCCCTGCATTTTCCTGCTCAGCGTCCTGTGGTCTGGATGTCCGTCAGCAGCTGCGTTTACTGGATTATTTGACATCAGCAGGTGGGAGAAGATCTTTTTATTTTTTTAGTGTTTCAGGTGTTTCTTCAATCTTCATCTTGCTCTAGTTGAGATTAATCTACACCAGGGTTGAGTGGAGTGGCTTTAGAGCTTGAATTAGTATTACTGAACAGGAATTCTCATGCAGCAGAAAAGGGGAAATGAGCATTAGCTGCTTCTGAGTCTGACTGGTTTGGCTTCAGTTTCATGGTCAGCAGCATTGCAACCTGCTGAGTCCTGCTGAATGTGCAAATACATTTTAATGTGATTTTCAGCAAACGGAGCCTCTGTTTGCACATCAGCTAATTTGTTAGCAACCAGGGAAAGCTTAAAACTCTTGCTGCCAGAAAAACAACAGTGTTAGTTATTTGTTCAAATGTTGTGATGTTGGATCAACAAAAGTGTCTTGATTGTATTTTGGCAGTTTTACCCAGTGAGTGAACTTTCCCAAACTTTAATCAAGTAGTTTTTGTGCTTGAACCAAACTAAACCAAATGGTTACAGAAATCACTTTTGCTATGAAGAATTTACTATCTTTGTTTTTATTCAGGCTTCTTATTTTCTTATTTTCTTTTCTTGTTTTACGAATAACATCTGGTCCAACAGTGAACCATAGAAATTACAATTGTGGATGAGAAGCAAATTTGGTTGTCCTATCGTACAAAAGTGTGAATGTACAATGACAATAAAGATTCATCTTATCTTATCTTTATCTTATCTTATGATTTGGAATTGCAGCTAGCTGATGTTTCAGGTAATTACAGTTAATTCCCTAACCCTGCTGATGAGTTTGAAAGACATGCTATCTTTAAAAAAAAAAATCACCAAAATTACACAAATTATCGCCGAATTTTCAACTTTCTGATGGTCCTTGAACTAATCAATGTGACTTTCAGTTCCATCAAGTAAAACAACCAAATCCAAAGCTTTCAATTGTAATATTTCATTAAGATCAATTTATTCTACATGTGCCTTTTAAACATGTAAATTAACAGTGTGCACTAATTACAATTCGTAAAAAACAAAAAGTCACAACCAGGAAACCACGAATGATTCGGCTTTGATCAACAATCATTTCACAAAAATGATGGGAGGATTCAGCTGAACTGTAGGCGGTGTTCACACAGAGTAGATAGTTGACACGTATGGAAACACATCTACGTAGTAAATCAGAGTCACCATTTTTTCCAGTAGTGGTTACCCCTGAGGACATCTGGAAAAATGTTGTACATGTTAATTCTAGGTTTTTAAAATTTTTATAAAGTAAGTAATCAAAGAAATTTAATGTAATAGAGCACAGAAGACATTTTAGAGTTCTCTCTATTTCTAGCCATGGTTGTTCTTTTTCCATCGAGGTGCAGGAGTTTATATTGCAGTGAAAAATGAGCCCACAGTGAGGAACAATGTGAACGAAGCAAAAAGAAACTGCTTGGGGTTCAGAGGGATAAGTAACTGAACAAACACAAATGGGCAATATTTTTTGATCCAACAAGACCAACAGAGTATTTTGTTAGGTTGAGAGAGTTTATTGCTTTTGTCAGACTAATTGAGTTACATCGTGTATGCATTTGGTAAACAAAATGTTGCTTTTACCTTATTAGCATGATCAAATTTAGCCTTCAAAGAGGAATCTGAGTTTGCTTGAAATGATAAGAAATGATAAGATTTTTATAAGACGTTTTGGTAACTGTAAAATGTTCCTTCAAGGTTCTGCGTTCAGGAGGAAAGAGGTTAAACGATGTCAAACAGCGAAATGACGATGGAGGCTGGGCTCAATGGAACCTCCAAACACCAGGTACCTTCCTGTTTTGATGCTAGCATTACAAATGTTCAAATTATGTCTGTGTGATCCTGGTTTAGGGGTGAATTAACTGTTTCTCAGCCTGCAGGCTCAAGTCAACGTGGCGCCACCGTCAGCTTCCACAATATTTACTACAAGGTGACGCAGGGAGGAATCTGCTTTTGCCGGAAGAAGGCGACGACCAAAGACATCCTCATCGACCTCAAGTGAGTACCACGCTGTGTCTAAAACTATGGCTCGGGGCTCCAGAATGGGTCACTAAACATTGATAACCAGTGAGAAACTAGTTTAATTCTGAAAGCTAGACAAGATCAAAATGTCCGGGTGAATCCATACCACAAACTTAAGTATGCATAACTTTAAGCCTTAATACAATTTTAAAGGTGCGTTATTTAAAAATGTACCACTCCAATACTGTTATCAAGAGTGGCAAATTAGCTACAGGGACCAAAACTGTTTTTCGTAGCAGGCTGCAAATAAGTTTATTTCTGCGGTAAAGTTGGACATTTTAACATGGAGGTCTGTGGGGATTGACTCACGTTTGAAACCAGCCTCCAGTGGCCATTCGAGGAACTGCAGTTTTTGGTGCTTCATCTTTCAGCTATGGAGGTTGCTGCTTGGGCTGGATAAAAATTATTTATATCAATCAATATAATCCATAATTCCTGATAATATTTAAATAAGCTATTCTTAATAAAGGCTTGGAAAAAATGTTTATTTTAAGTTTAACTCCATGTTTGTCAAGGTACCCAGGTTTGGGTTAGGTATATAGGATAAACTTTTCATTTCAGTCAATATCGATAATCATTGATAATGTTATTATTCTGCGCTACCCTGCACTCTAAGTGAAGTCTGTAAGACTTACTAAAACTAAAAAACGTCATTCTGGGGAGCTGACTTGTCATTTTTAAACACGATTTTCTCTCCGTCTGCACTAATTTTGTCACTCTTCCTCTGTTGCTGTATCACACGCAACCAAACAACAACCTGTTTGTGACTGACACATAGCACGCTCCATTATCGGGGATATGATTGTCCATTTATGAGGCAGGGTGGGAGCATACTTGGTGTTTGTTTATGCAACAGAACTTGCATCTAAAATTGCATATAAATGACACTAGCTAAGATGTTCTTACTTCTCTATGGTTATTTGTTTTATCGCTCAGGCTTAGTTGTCACTTGGTGCAGACATAAAGCTTTTTAAACCCTTCTTTCTTAGCTTCACTGTTTCTGTAGTTGGCCAGAGGCGCACATGTGCATCTCAAAGTTCACCAAAGTTAATCTTAAACAAACTTGCTCTGATTTTCTTCATCCTGCATACTGGCGATTCCATTGACATCAACTGCATTTACAGAAACCTCCGCTCGCCATCCCTTAACAAAAAGACACTACAGCGTTATTCAGCCCTCGAGCTCTGAGTTTGGTAAACCGACGCTGCATGATCTATAAACGCATGCAGTTGTTGTGTGTCTACGTGCCGACAAGAGCCCACCTGGCAGGCAAACGTGACGCGATCAAGGCCCCCTTGGATCAAACACTCCCACATGTTGGAGGCAAAGGAAGGAAGTTTGCTTTGTCGAGAAACTCCTACTGCACATACAGAAGACAATGACTGTGGGCTTAAACTAACAAACAAGCACAGCGGCAGGATGCTCAACTGCCTCAATACCTTTTGGCTTAGTGAGAAAGTTTAGGGTGTTTAATTTACAGAAAAACTCTTGGATTCTAGTAACCTGAAGAAATCCAGATTACCACATCAAGGATTTAAGATTAGCTGCTACGGATGGTTATGTTGACACTGGTCCACCGTTTTGGTCCAAACTGAAATATACCAACGATGAATAAGGACAACATTTCTCTAGACAGTCGTGGATCCCAGAGGATGAATCTTTGCAGCTTTGGTGACCCTTTGATTTTACGTTAGCGCAGTTTTAAGGTTGACGTGAGGATTTGAATAAAATGTCTCAAGAAATGCTGGATGGATTGTAATGAAATTACCAAAGATGTTCATGTCCTTGTCAGGATCAACTGTGATCAACTGCTGATGCTTTATAAAGTGCCACCATAAGGTCAAAATTTCTTGACCAAATACCAACTGCAAAACTGATTAGTGCCAATTATTAATGCTAATCTCAAATGATCACAAAGTAGTTGTGTAACGTTCATGCCAAAATTGTTATTAGACTTTTGTTTTGTTAACTGAACTCAAAGCAATTTCTGGGCCTTAAAAATGCCTTTTTTTGTTGCGGGATGATGCAGTTATAATTCCATTAATCACTAAAAAAGGAATGTTTAATTCGGTTTTGGTCACAGCTGAATCAGTCATGGCTTCACAGTTGAAACTAGGAGTGAAGATTCTATTTTTTTATTTTTACAAGATCTGGTGCAAACTGTTAAGAATGAAGTAACTTTAGATTTACTAGATTTTAGATTAACTTAAATTTGGTTAATTTACCCGATGGAATGGCATGTCAGACTAACTTCACTTATTCTTTCTGTTTTTATTTTTTGTCTCTCTTAAATTGTGTCATTTTGGCATTACAGAGGGTTAAAGTGGAAATGCAAAGGATTTAAACATATTTTTTTCTGGCGAGTCTTTCTGCAGTGTTTGAATTTGACAAATCAACAAGCTGTAAAGTCAGTTATTGTAAAAAAAAAAAAAAAAGTCAACTCAATGCTTGTCTCGTGTCTTTTACTGTGTCTGAAACACCAGCACGTGACACCAAACACTCACTCTTTTATTATACTATTATACTATCCTTTATTATGTATATATGTTATGAAAAGTGCAGTCGGCCAAAGTGCAGCATGTGCGTCGGTTTACAGTGACTGGTATCTCTGGTATTTTATTATTCAACGTGTGTAATCATTGACAAAGTTGAAGGCAGGAGTGGTTTATCTGTTCATGTGAGAATGAAGCCTGCGTCTTGTCCTGACAGCTTTGTGAAACGAGTTTTACTATCGTTTATTGTACTTCTCTGCGTCCACTTGTTTCTGAAACATTAGGATAAAACTGCATTCAGACAACAGTTTATAGTCAGTGAAGGTCACAAACAGGTTGTTTTATGATGGGACTGTGATGACCTCCACATTTTACTGCTTATATTATTCCTTTGTGTATTTTATATATTAACTGTGTGCTGTTTCATGTGGAGCTATGAGGCCTTTCTAGTGAACTTAAATCAAAAAGCCCACGTTGTTGGTGAACAGAGCTCTATGAAAACAGGAAGACTGACCACCACCTATTTTTTTGTCCTCCTTGGATCAGTATAGAGACTTAACTATACGATACAGTGTGACTTTCAACCTTGTTTACACGTGATGAAGTTGCAATAAAACCTGTTATCACAAGGAGGCTGGATGTTGGTGTGAGGGGTTAAATATGAGATGGTGGCTGAGCCTGTAAATAACATGTAGATTTCAACTTTTTACTTTAAAATGAGTGCAATGTTTGACATGGTAGTTGATTTTTAAAGCTGATTTATTGTCCCCAAATATTAAATGTGCAGTTTGACTTTTTTTTATATACCGAGAGACAAAGATTAAAACGGGGAAGAGAAAGAACGAAAGAAGAAAGGATCCGATGACAGAAAGACAGAAAGATGGGGAAGGAAAAAAGGCATGAACAGTGCCGAGGAAAAGAAGGAAGAGGAAAAAACATTAGGAAATATAAACGACAGAGAGAAAGGAAGACAGAAAGTAAAAACTAGAATGGTATTAGGAGAGATAAGACATGAAAGAATGGAAATAAATAGAAATGGAAAGAAAAGATATTAAAAGAAAGAAGGGGAGAAAAAAGGATGTCATGGGAAGAAACATCTAAAAAGGTGTGTAGCGCCGCATTATGTAATAACGCCGCATTATGTAATAATGTAATAAATTATGCGGCACTACAAGGTGAGAAGAACAGATGTGGAAAGACAGACAGAAAAGCTTCTACCATGGAGGAATTGAAACAAAGCTGCCGCGTCATGTTTTCATTGCTGAAAATAAACTGCACTGTCATGTTTTCTACTGAAGCAATGACCTGACTGCCTGAGGAAGTCATCTTCCTGAGTCCAACCACAAGATGAGTCAAACTGTTCTAAACAGAGATCTGCTGACTAATAACCTGACAGACGTTTCATTGCAGGAAGTTATCCCCCTGGTTTCATCAGAATCAGAAAAAGCTTTCATAAAAAAGACAGAATGTTTGGTTGCTGACCACGAAACCTCCATTTCTCTCTACTGTTGAACATCTGAGATAAAGAACAACCATTTAACTATTTATCACAAAACATTTATCAGAACCAGACAATGTAAAAACAGCAAGAATTGCCAGATTACCAACTTTCCGACAGTCCTTGAACTAATCATCTGTTATGTGCAGTTCTTACAATAAAGAAGTGACCAAATCTACACTTCAAATATGTGATTATTTAATCAAAATCACTTTATTCCACATGCTTCATTCATAAAATTGCCAAAAATTGACTGTTTGCACCAGATTCTACAAAAAAAAAAATATATATATAAAAATTCTGTGCTTCTCTGCAGAACTGAGAAACCATGACTCACTCTGCTGTGACTAACAGTCACGTAACAAAAATTCAGGGAGTAGATGAGATTGGAATTTAACAAAACATACAGGATTAATAAAAATAAATACAGTATGTAAATAGCAGTATATAAACAATATGCAGAGGGGCAAGTTGTTGGACGATACATTCAGCATGGTGAAATATTTTTCTACAACTGATGTGCAGAGTAGAGAGAAAGAGTTGGTAGAGGCTATAAAAATGTAAATATTATAACAATCTATATCATGTGAAGCCAGCATTTCCCCCCAGTATTGGTAACACCTGTGGGCACTTGGAAAAATGTTGTACATGTTGCTTCCAGGTTTTTTATTTTATTTTTTGTAACAAAAAAATCACAGAAATCCCACTTTAGTCTTTACATTTTTCTGATTTATGGCAACAAATTAAAAATGTTCTATGTATTGATTAAAACTTCTTCAATTGAGATAAATTATTTTAAAAATTAAGCTTTTTGTTGGCACTACCATGTTGGTGTAGGCTACTGCACAAAAGACATAAGTTCTCTCTACGTGTAGTGATGTGAAAAAAAAAGTGAAGAGAAATGTGACAGGAGCAAAAAGACACTGCTTTGGATTCAAAGGGTTAAAAGACATATGGAGAAAGTGAAAATGGAGGAAGGACTGACTGGAGGCGTCAAACAGAAGGATAAACACTGCAGCCTCATGACAGCAGTGTATGACATTTGCTGAGTAAATGACCTGACAGACTTTGGACTTCATGCCTGTGTTTCTCAGCAAAAACGTTAAAACATGACTCAGACTGTTGCAAAACAACCGATCAGACTGTCACTAGCTGGCTGAAAGCGAGGGAAAA
This sequence comes from Chromis chromis, assembly GCA_900302755.1. NCBI lineage: Eukaryota > Metazoa > Chordata > Actinopteri > Pomacentridae > Chromis > Chromis chromis. The sequence continues at coordinate 9,955 of OMNN01101387.1, forward strand.
GGCAGTTTCAGTTCCTCAAAAACAAGCTGACAGATCACCTGTAGTCACCCCATTTACCTCTAAGAAACCCAGAACTGAAACTGCTGCGTCATTTTAGTAACAACCAAACAGTAAGCACATCTGAAGCTCATAAATTCACACATTATTTCTTGAATCTGCACAAAAACACAAATATTCCACCAATAATCTGAATAATGGTGCAATTAGAATAAAATGCCTTTGGTAACCACCTCAATCGAAACAACAGGAAAATACTGGCATCTAGAAAGGTGAAATAATGCAAAAATATTTCTCGTGCAATCTCTCCCTGGTTCTGGGTGTTTTTTTTGCTCCTGTCACCTTTTTTTTCTCACTGTGGGCTCATTTTTCACTGCAGTTTAAAGTCCTGCACCTCTATGGAAACAGAACAACCATGAAGAAGGAGAGAGAACTCGGAAATGTCTTCTGTGCAGTATGAAACTTTAAGCATGTTTACAAACTCCACAAAACTATATATATAGGAATTATATCCCTGGACATGAAGTTGGACATTTTCTTTTACTGAATGAACTGAATTTTCTCACTTAGGTTGGATAAACAACTTAGAGATTAGATGCATCGCAGAAGGCAGAACTACTGATCAAATATTGAAAATATTATATTTGGGTTAAAGACTGTTAAGAAAACAGAACACTATTTTCCCACTTGTGTTAGTTCATAGTTTTATAGACTGTAAAATGAAAACCTTTGTCTTAACTGAAATAAAAACTTCATTCATCTTTATATCTTTAATGCTGTTTTCTTCTGTTTCAGTGGGATCATGAAGCCGGGTCTGAACGCCATCATGGGAGCGACGGGAAGCGGAAAATCATCGTGAGTGTTGTTGCAAAGAAAGAGCTTTCCAAACATTTGTCAAGTTCAAATTTAGCGCAAATTTTAACCAAAATTTCCAGAAAATTGCAGCACAGAAATGTGAATTAGTGCCGTTCTCCATCCACTGTGTTATGTGACAATCAACTGGTGGTGCTAATTCTCTAGTTGATGCTGTTAAACCAGTGCAGAAGAGATCATTGAGGAAAACCTTTCCACATTCCTCAGGCATCATTAATACCATGGTTCAGTACCCAACTCTAGTCTGAGCCAACCTTGTTTTGCTTTTCTTTCAGTTTCTTGGATGTTTTGGCTGCCAGGAAGGACCCTGCAGGTCTTTCTGGGGAGGTTCTGATCAATGGAGCTCCTCAGCCTCCAAACTTCAAGTGTTTGTCTGGATACGTGGTGCAGGTGGGTGAAACAGGCAGGAAGGCAGAGTGACTTTGATTCAGCAGAGTTTCCTGGAAGAGAGCTTCTGAGGCCAAATCTGTTGTAGAAAGACTGAGGTCACATCAGAAGAAAATGAAATCAGAATGTTTGTTTTCTGTCTGCAGGACGACGTGGTGATGGGAACTCTGACGGTGAGAGAAAACTTGACCTTCTCGGCGGCGCTGCGTCTCCCGTCAACCATCAATCAGGAGGAGAAGAAGCAGAAGGTCAACAAACTGATCCAGGAGCTGGGACTGAGCCGAGTGGCCGACTCTAAGGTGAGGAGGGAGGAAGAAAGAAAGACGACAAACCTGAGTCACTTCATCTCAAATGATCACATTTTTAAAATAATTCCTGCTCAACCATCTCTGATTTGCCTGAAATGTTTTTATCATAAACGATGAATGTGTATCAAGATGTTTGTGATAGTTTAGCTTGATACCGCAAATACTTTCCAAGATCTTTTTGGGTATAAAAACTGACAGCAAAAAAGGCACAGTGAGCCAAAAGAAGTGACATGAAAGACAAGATAAAAGGAGATGTAACGAGGGAAGGAATCAAGAAAGACACATGTAGCAAAGCAAAAGAAGAACTAATAAAAGTATAGAAGTATGAGCTCGGTGTGTGTTTTTGTGCAGGTGGGCACTCAGCTGATTCGTGGGATCTCCGGCGGCGAGAGGAAGAGGACGAACATCGGCATGGAGCTGATCATTGACCCGCCCGTCCTCTTCCTGGACGAACCCACCACCGGCCTCGACGCCAGCACGG
>OMNN01101387.1:12020-31458 GCA_900302755.1 Chromis chromis
TAGCTGCTGAAAGGCTTACATACACAATCAAGAGAAAGAGTCATATCTTTCACAAGATATGGGATTCATTCCTCAATTTTTTGGAATCAAGACCTGACATCCCATCAAATTAAGCTGTAACACTAAAGTGAGACCATACCCCCCCTTTTCTTTTCTTTTTTTTTTCTTTTCCTTTTTTTTTGTTTCTCAATATACATTTATATCTTGTTTGTTGTTATTTCTTTATTTTTATATGTAGATTATACATTTATGCACATGGATGTAGAAAAATAATTTACTGTCATAATTGATAGTATAATTTGCCAACTATTATTGTTTTGTTATTTCATCAATGATGTCTGAGAATTCATAGGTGGCTGGGAGGAGGGAGGGAGGGGTATGTTGTTCAAGGGAGACCCACAATGCTAACAATTTATTTATTTAACGAGGGAAGGAATCAAGAAAGACACATGTAGTAAAGCAAAATAAAGAACTAATAAAAGTATAGAAGTATGAGCTTGGTGTGTGTTTTTGTGCAGGTGGGCACTCAGCTGATTCGTGGGATCTCCGGCAGCGAGAGGAAGAGGACGAACATCGGCATGGAGCTGATCATTGACCCGCCCGTCCTCTTCCTGGACGAACCCACCACCTGCCTCGACGCCAGCACGGCCAACTCTGTGCTGCTGCTGCTCAAGAGGTAAACACAAACAATGCACACTGAGAGGAACCAGACACAAACATTTCAAGATGACCAAATCCAGATGACCAGTGGGACTAGAAATCACAGCAGAAGCTACTAGCTGTGAACAGAACAACAGAACAGGCAGCTTTATGTGTTTCAATCTGAAACAGTCAGTCATAATTCACAGATACACTGGATATTTTAAACATGTTTTAAAACATGAATGTCAACAGTTACATTCAGAGTTCTTCATTTGTATAGAGATCAGTTTCTGTTTGGTTTTTGCTTCTGCCATATGCTTCTGCAACACAAAGTCCTGCACCTCCATAGAAACAGCACAACCATGAGCCACCATCATCCTCTCCATCCACCAGCCTCGATACAGCATCTACCGCCTGTTCGACAGCCTCACCCTGCTAGTCAGAGGCAAACAGGTCACTCCCACCTGCTGCCTTTTAAAATACTTTTTCTGACTGAATTTTGGTTCAGAAACTCTTCACAGTCAAGTAACTTCTGAAACACACTGTGTTAATCTTGTCCATTTTATGATTCTGCTTTTAAAAGGATCTGATAACTCAGGTTCTTCTTCATGCTGCCATCAAAACCCTCCAATAGAAAACACACAGCATAAATAGAAGAACAGCACCACCATCAGGCCAAACTGGAAAATACAACATGTAGCTCTAAATTCTTAATTCTGAATGCTGCTTTTACTCACCTTTGCACACTTAACATGAAAATAATGCTTTCATTCATTTTTAACATTTGACTCCAGAATGCAGTTGAAGACAAGTAGTTTTGTGACAAACAGCAGCTTTATTGATCATGTGAAACTTCAGTTTGTTCCCACATTAAATCAGTAAATGATGCTTGTTCAATGATTTCAAGCAGAGATTTGTTTCATCCACACAGTCAGTGTGTTTGATTCACAATATCAGCTACATAAAATAAAATACTGACCGACTGATAATCATTACAGTTTATATGACCTCTTCTGTATAGCAGTTTAAACATTTGTTCCTCCAAACCAATCAGAGAAAATGTCATGATCGATTTTATGTGATAAAAGAAGGTCTGCTGATTTCTCTGTGAAGGTCCACAAAGTAAAAGAGAAACAACAACATACAAACACTCAGGAAACATGTTGAGCACAGAGAAGTTTACATTTTCATGTGGACAAGGTGAATAAAAGTCATAATAACACACAGGAAGGAGCGCCACTCAAACAAACAAACTGCAACATCAACAAAACAACAGATGATAAGATGTTAAGGTACCGTCCATAAAGTGTGACTGACAGCTGATCTCTGTGCAGAGAAGAAACAATGAAAGCTGAACCACATTTTAACCAGCTGTCCCCTAAAAAAACTCTGTCTATTTGAGTTTAATGAACTCAACAGTGTCGTCAATATCCCAAAGCCAAAGTCCAGCATGTAGCGGCTGAGTGAATGTGGTCTGGACTCTGTGGAGGAGAGTCCTGGTTTTAGAGACGCTGTAGAAAGACAGAATACCTGCACTGTGATCCAGGTAGACTCCAACTCTGGAGGAAGGAGGACCTGAGATGGGAGTTTTGATCTTGTTGTACCAAAATGTATAACCGTTTTTGTGACAGCGCAAAGCCCAAGATTTGTCATTGAATCCAAATCGACATCCATCTGACCACCCTTCTCTGCTGATATTCTTGTATGCGACTGCGACATCAAAGGCTCCTCTTCTCCGCTCCACCTCCCAGTAACAACGTCCAGTCAGACTCTCTCTACTCAGGACCTGAAAACATCCAGTGAATCTGTCTGGATGACTAGAATAAGACTGAGGTTGTTTCGATACGGTTACTTTTCTGTTTCCCTCAGACAACATCAGCCATCTGTGTGCTGTGTTTGGATCCAGTGTGATTTGTCGTGAATATTTTAAGAATCCAGCTCTGGTCTTTGGTCCTGATTGTGAATTTGACAGTAAAACATCGTCAGTGATTGTCAGTGAGATGTTTGTCCATGTGTCCCTCAGAATGTCCTGTAGTTTACCTCTGCTCTCTGTCACAGCTGCTGTCACATCCTCAAAGTGTCTCAGAGGACGGATGTTGATGCTGGATGAGTGTGTGGACTCACTGAGTGCTGACACTGAGGGGTAGTTGTGGAGAAACTGGTTGAGATCTTGTGTATCTGAGAGCTGCTTCAGCTCAGCGTCTTTCCTCTTCAGATCACTGATCTCCTGCTCCAGCTTCTCCTGATGCTCTTTGACTTGACTCACTTCAGTCTCCTGCTGGGATCTGATCAGCTGCGTCACATCAGAGCTTCTTTTCTGGATGAGACGGGTCATCTCGGTGAAAATCTTCTCACTGTGCTCCACTGTTTTATCAGCAGAGCCATTGATGACCGCCACCTTCTGTTGAAGCAGCTTCACATCTTTCCCTCTGTCCTGAATTCTCTGCTGGATGTTTTGTCGACTCACCTCAAGCTCTTTCTGCTTCTCCGTCCTTTCTGCTGCAGCTGAGACTGTTTCATGGCCTTTATGTTCATCCATTGTGCAGAGATAACAGATCAACTGCAGATCAGTGCGACAGAAAATCTTCATCACCTCATCATGACGAGAGCAGATGTTCTCCTGCAGCTTCTCGGAGGGCTCCACCAGCTTGTGTTTCTTTAGTGGCGGTGAGTCATAGTGAGGTTGGAGGTGTTGTTTGCAATAAGAGGCCACACAACCTAAACAGGACTTGATGGATTTCCTCTTCCTCCCAGAGCAGACATCACAGGCCACATCCTCAGGTCCAGCATAGCAGTGATCAGCAGCAGTCTTCTTCATCTCCTCCACCAGCTCTGCTAACATGACGTTTTTACTCAGGACAGGCCTCGGTCTGAAAGTCTCCCTGCAGTGAGGGCAGCTGTAGGTTCTCCTGCCATCCTGTCCATCCCAGTGTGTTTTAATACAGTTCATGCAGTAGCTGTGTCCACAGGAAGTAGTCACCGGATCCTTCAGTAGATCCAGACAGATCGAACAAGACAGTTTCTGTGAATCCATCTGATTTCCTCTCTGCGCCATTTCACCTCTCAGCAACTGCAAACATCTGCAGCGATTTTACTTCCTTCAAAGCAAATTAAAGCGTCACACAGTAGGCCAAACCCAAGTTTTTTTTTTCTTCCGCCTTTGCACACTGATTTGCAGCAGTTGGGTTTGCCAGCTCTTGTACTTTGCAGCATTGTGATGACACCAATCCCTCAGCTGGCAGATCTGTGAAAGGGGAGGAGACAGGAAATCTACTGTCAGAGCTGGAATCTGTTGGAGAGGACGGAGGGTTATCAGTGTTTGTCTCATTCAAGCAAACATTATAGCCTTCTGTCAGCTGCTTTGGCAGCATGTTAACTCAAAGTCTACAGATTTAAATCGATGGTTTTCACTTCATATAGTGACTTCTTTTAATTGTATTTATGAGCCATTCACATTGTTCTTCATGCTTGTGGCTGTAAAAAATATGTTTCATTGTTTGTCAGTGAGATCTTCATCAGTTTAAGTTTGCCCTACCCTGTTCTGGCATGTTATGATTGAAGGAAATACAACCGTTTCAAGTTTGACAACATTCCCAGTTTGATTGTTAGAAGCAGCTGCTCAAATATTGTTTTCATTGTGATGAAGAACTTTGAGTGGTTTTACAGATTCAAAATATCAATGATTTTATTGACTTTATTCCTCTTCACAGATGTATTACTGATGACTTTGACTCCACTAACCATGCTGTATTACACCAGGTGTTTTATTCGACATCTTATTGAATCACCCTGATCACATGTTATGAGCTAAAACTGTGGACACACTGTTGAGGAGTTTTAACCTCCACTACATCCCTGTTAGAAGCATTAAGGCACTGAGTCTCCACTCAGTTACTGTAGCGCTGGTAACTCATATCTGTAAATAGAATTGCTTTGAAAAGACTGAAATACGGCTTTTTAATGTGAGATTCACCAAAGATGCAACCTTAAAAAATAGACTTAAAACTAGCAACTGAGACCATAAACTCATCAGGAAAATATTTACTGAGCTAAAAACAACCCAAAACAAAACAAGTGAAAGGCTGATTTTCTCATAAATGTCTATGTACTCAGACTTAATTTTACAACCAAAGGAGTCGCCCCTGCTGGCTGTTTAAAAAAAAATGCAGGTTCTGCATTAGATTCACTTTTCAGACTTAGAAGCTACGTGCATCTTTTTTATACAGTCTATGTAGAAAACAAATTACAATTTCAAGTTTTGCATCACTGATAGCACTAGTTATTACAATTCACCCTGAGGGAAACAAAGATGTCTGAATTAAATCTCATGCTGATCCAGCCAGTAATTGTTGGCATAATTGAGTCTACAGTCGTGACTAGCTGAGCTGAAATCTCCCTTTTTTGGGGTTTATGACAGGATAATGGCAGAGGATAATAAATATGAAACACCTGCACACGCACACACACACACGTCTACAGATTAGATTGCTATGGTTGACTGTACAGTAGGTGTGTGTCTGTAAACAGACACTGGCTCCCACAGCAACCACTGCTGCAAACACAGTGTGTGCGACGTTAGGAAATCTCCTGTTCCACTTGAGTAACACCTGTAATAAGATACAGGTAGAGAGCCGCTGCGTGTTGGCAAAATCTGCATGTGGGAAGTCAATGAGTAACTGTTTCCATAAACCGTTTAATGTGCCCTTGAGCAAGGCAACAGCAATGAAGAAAAACAAGTTTGTCCCAGCAAGTTTCCTTCTAAATGTTTTGCTTTAAGAGCCACGAAGGCAAAAGTACCAGACTAAAATAAACAGTGGAAGTTATGGAGGAAGGATTTGGGTCTTAATCCATCAGTCTCGCCTGTGTGTTCAGATAACTTCAAGATTAATTAACTCTCGGAACCCCAAACAGTTTCTGGCCGAATTCACGTGAACATTTTTCCAAGTGCCCACATGTGTAACTATAGATATTTAACTACTTACATACTTTTTGTAACATACATCTGTCCTAGAATTTTTCTTACCTAAATGTTAGTCACAGCTGAGTCACTAAATGCTTTACATTTGTGTCACACAGTATAAAATGTTTAGTGTTTTACAGGATATGGTTTGAGCAAATGGCTTATTTTTTTTGGCATTTCTTTAAATGAGACATGTAGAATGAAGTTATTATACAGAAATATGACTTTAGGGTTAGATTTGGTTAACCTTCCTCACCGAGGAATCGTTAAAAAGTAAAAAATCCAACTGTTCTCTCAGTCTTTACTATTTCTGGCTCTGATAAATATTGTAATTTGGGTGATTTGTTAAAAAGACAACATGTCTTTCAAACCTGCCAGCTAGTTTTGGTGTTTAAGGCCATTTTACTTTAACGTCCTTGTATTTTTATTATTTATTGCAGTTCATTTACTAGGTTGAAAGCAGAAATACCACAATGCAAAAGCACTGATACAAGTAAAAGTACATGAATATAAGCATCTAAAGCAGAAGTATTTATTATGCAGAATATTTTAGTTCATTTATAGTTATTGATGCATTAATGTACATGTCACTTCAAACTGTAGGGGAGCTTAATCCATAATAATGCACCATTATTTATTTTTTAATGTCAAATAGTGAAGTTGTCCAAAGTTGCTTTAAAGGGAAATAATCAAGTCAATACCTCAAAACTCTACTTTTGTTGGTATCTTGGTTTTGGCAGGTGAAGGACTGGATTCTAGACAAACTGCACCAGATCGTTATGATGATTTGTCTTTGCATCACTCTACATAAACACTGTGTGTTTTGGAAATCACCTCACCGCAGTTCAAACAAAGCTTTGTGGTTTTTATGCTCCTCTCATCTCGGCTGGAATTAAATTACACAAGCTGCTGCTCTGAGGTTCAGTCAGACACTAACAGGGATTAAAAAAAACCTGGCAGGGAAACTCCAGGTCTGTCTCCATGAGAACTGGTGTCAAGGTGAGGAAACCTTATGACATCTTCCACTCCCCTGCTGTTTTGCTGTAAAAAAAAAACAAACCCCCCCCCCCTAAATTAACATGAAATTAAAATGGTTGTGGCCTCTGAACCACTCTGAATGAATGAATGAATGAGGTCTTGCCAGAAAAAGAAAGCTTTCTAAAATGTCTTGTGAAAGTGTCAGAAAACCTGGAGCTGATACAGAAACAGATCAGTGAGCATAAAGTCAGTACGAACTGAAGATTGAAGCTATTTACAGTGAAAACAATTGTTAAAAAACCATTTACAATCCTTAAACGTTCACTGTTTAAATGCTGCAAGACTTAAGAGTCAGTGTGTGTTTAGGCTGCTTTTGTGCAAAATATATATAAAATATATGCAAAATACAAGAAAATTGATGCTATTTTTGCAAAGATGACAACTTCATGAATCCTGAAATACCAAATATGTTCATGCTTGCTGGCGTAGTGGGTGATTTGGAAGAAGTAAAGTGTAAGGGACAATATATACATGTGTCCATGGGGAGTTTAATGAGTTAAAGCACACAAAGACTCTTAATCATTTAACATGAATATTTTCAAAATAGTTTTTAGAGTTTAATGAGGAAACTCTGCATTAAGGAACATAAAGGTATCTTAGTTTGTTTTTCCTTCAGAAAAAACATTGTCATTTGGTTTGGGGCTTTTGGATTGAAACCAGCTATAGACGAATCAACAGAAATACAACTTTCTTTTACACACACATGACGAAGAGTTCAGTCCAGTTCGTGATTTCCACATTTGTGTCTGCAGAAAGCTGCAGACTTGATCTCAAACTGACCATGGATGTCCGAATCAAGTTTTTTTTTTGCCTACAATCCAATCCGGGTAATTTAGTTTCCGCCAATAACTTTCCAAGATAATACAAGCTGTGAGTATTGTAGATTAGCTGTAGTACCTGGTCGTTCCACCAGATGGAGTCTCTTACTGTTTAATACTTTAATGACCAGATGAGGAGGGCAGTTCCATGTTGGCAGCCAGAGAGCATTGTGAGGGTTTAGCTAGTAAAAGGGCACCATGACAAAGTCTTATGTTCTGCTTAATGACCTCCGGCAAGCGCACAATATGTTAAATCAAGCAGGAATCAACTAGGACGGTGTCTTATATCCCAGTGGTGTATGTAACAGGTGTCTTTAAGGTCAGATCATGTGTCTGTAGCTTAAAATAGAGATATCAGCACAGGGCACATGTCTAGTGTGTTCAATTTGTAATTCACATATCAATTAGGGATCGATAATGCTGCACTTATTAAGAATAATGTGTAGTTTACGACGCCTACTTTGACGGGGATGGCCAAATATAAAGCAGGTACAGTTTCTGATTTCTATTAGTTTTTGATTACACTTCTTGTGCACAGTGTTGGCCACAAATCTTCTATGGGATGCAAAAAGCAGCTGTCTCAACACCATTGTACAGTAAGTGTAAGTTAAAGAACAGGTGAAACAGCTCGAAGTGATGTCTTAGAAAGGACTGTATTTTACTTCAGGATCCTGCTCTTGACACAATAAACTACTGATTTTGTTCAACAAACTGCACTAAAATTAAAGATGTCTGGATGTTGTACAAAACTATTTACTCACTGGAGAGTTTAGAGCATTTATTTTGAAAAATAAGATGAATAAAGATTAAAATATACTGACAAAAGCTTGAAAATCATTTGCACAAATGGAAAACGTGTGTTCCTGTGGAGCCGGGTGTTACTGAGGGGGCTGACGTTGCTTCCTCGCATTGGTGAAGTTTAGAAAAGCAGCTCGGATTAACAGGGTTTTACTCTGTTGCAACGCTCACGCTGTCAGAGCTGCTGTGACTAAACACAACAGTCTAGACGTTTTCCATATTTTCCCTTAATTTCTCCTCCCTCCTCTTCACTCCCTCTCTGCCTTTTATTCTTCATCACCTTCCTCACTCACTCTGCAGTCTGTCTCCTTTCCAGCCTCCTCTCCTTTTACTTTCTGCTTGTCTTCTCTAAGTTCCCTCCTTTTCCTTCATTATATGTTTCTGTCCACCTGTAATCATGTCCTTGGCAGCTCTATCCATCATGTCCCTGCTTTACGTCCTCAGAGTTCAGAGCATCGATTCATCAGACGGTGAGTACAGAAATATTCAAGTTGACCTGAAAAAGTCAGCTCCGTTCCTGTGAAAAGACGTGTTGTTGTTGTAACTGGATCTTTTTTTTAAAGCATGTTGTCTTCACGGCAGATTTGCAGCAAACAAAAGACAAGGACAAAAGAAAAACACACCTTAGAGCTGTTATCATGAAATATGCAGCACAGACTGACAGATCAGATAACAGCACAGACACCTTGATACTAACAGAGCGGTTGACCTCGACACAAACAAGGAAGAGCTTCACTTTACAAAGCAAACCAGCTAAATCAGGGATGTAAAGGCTTTTAAAGGTGACTCAGATCATTTATTGTGTCATATTAATGAATTTATTCATTATTTTCCTGATCTTAGTCAATAAAATGACCAAAAGTAGCAACAAATCCCAAATTACAGGATTCAAATTTGTCATATTGGACAGTTCTTCTTAACGTCAAAATGCTTTAAAACTCCTTTGCAGAACCAACAACATTTGAGCTTTTCTTATCAATTTGTTTTAAACTTATATTTCATCAAATCATAACAGTTAGTGGTGTTTACAGAGTTTAGAATGAACGGAAAATATCCAAATATGCAAACCTGGCTGATGCTATTTGGTCACTTAGACAAATAATGTTTTATAATTCTTACACACCTGCTCCACCCGGCAGCGGTTGTAAATATTGAGTGGCTGAAATGACCTAAAATGTATTTACTGCACAAATTTTGAGGTTACATTTTTCTTAAGTATTTCCATTTTTTATTTATTTTATTTTATATTCTGCTTCCCTGTTTTTACTGGGGAGTATTTACACCCGTTTACTGTACTTCACTGCATGTAAAACGTGGTTTGGCTTGTGATCACTTACAAACAGCTTTCCAGATATCCGGGTTAATATTTCCCCTTTAAACTTTAAAGTAAAATGAGGTAACCGGGGCTGGAAGAGGCAAAATTATAGAAACATTAGAAGATTACAGAAAAGTCCAAAACACAAATACAGCTTTTTCAGATTTTTGATTAAAAATAATATCCCACATTTAAAAATTCACCAAAAGTAAACCGATTGCTGTAACTGGATTCTGCAAAAAACTAAATATTTAGCACTTCTTTGTGTATCTATGAGGCCATTAGTGACTCTGCTGTGGCCAACATTCAGGCAACTAAAATTCAGCGTTTTTGGCTGAATTACACGATGTAGTGAAATATATACAGCATGTCCAGTATTGGCAACACCTGTGGGCACTTGGAAAAATGTTGTACATGTTGATTCCAGGATTTTTTAATTTTTGTAGCATGAATAAACAAACCACAATATCTCCAGTTATCATCTCATGAATGAAGAAAATTAATAAACGTACCTCCAATTTCGCTCCATTAGCTTGGACCGCCTCCCCTCTGTCAGGTTTTGAGTTTCCAGAGCTCGATGGATCTGCTGTGGACGACACCTGCAGGATTTTCATTGTCACCGACGCCACCATCACATCCACAACATCCACTACGACAACAGCAACCACGACATCACCCATCACCAGGAAGGTAGGCAGCAGCATGATCGGTCAGCGGTAACCTCACTGTGTCCCCAAAAAGGCTTTTAAGTTCAGTTTAGATTGAAAAAAAGGAGCAATATGTTTTATACCCACTATCATCTTCACCTGCTGGAAGTTGTGGAGTCTGTATTCGAGCTAAATGCTAACATGATAGTGATAGCATGTTGATGCTTAGCAGATCTAATGTTTGTTCAGTGTGGTAAAAATATAAACAAGTACATTTACTTGCCTTAATGTAAACCACATTTGTCTTTGAAAGGTGCTACACAAATACATGTTCTGTATAATTCTACAGCAGGTGGTGGAAACAACCAAAAAGTCAATCGTCCAATCTCCGCCAAAGAAGCCACAACCCAAAGACACTGGTGCACCAATCAGGACACAGCCTGCAGCAGGAGGACCAATCACTGACCACCGTGTTATCAGCCTTCTTTACCGCCTCCTGGCCAATAGCAGAGGACACGGGGCTGCTGTTCAGCCAATAGGACGGCAGCCTCGAGGAGGTCAAGCCGTGTCATCAGACAGCGACGAATCAGTGGCAACCTGGAAAATCGGTTCCGTTTCTTCAGACTCCAGTGATGAATCATAAAACTCAACCCGTTCTGAACTTCTAGCATTTTGTAATTTAATTTTAATTTTAGCTTACATACAGTTCATTCCTTGTTTTGTATTCTTCATTAGATCCAATTAAAAGAACTGCATCAATATGCAGATTTTTTTATCGGTTGTATTTGCTGCTTAAAAAGATGTAACATAATAAAACAAAACTAAAACTTATCATTAATAAACATTTCATACACGACAAAAGATGCTCAATGGTTTTAATATTTTGACTATATTTACACGAGAATTTACTTTAACATTTGGTTGTTTACATTGCTGAAATGAAAAATGAGTGAAAAACATAAGACATGTCTGGATTTAAGTAAAATCTGAATTGTTAATGTAAATATTAAGTGCATTATTGTGTTAGTTGTTGTGTGTTCATGTCGGTACTGTTGTGTCCCTGCTGCTGTGGATGTGATGGTGAACTGGAGGGAGCTGGATGTTTGTCTTTCCTATGATCCTTGGTAGTGCCTTTGTTGTGTTTGCCTGAGAAAAAATACATACATTTTCACTTTTTGTAAACTTTTCCAACAGTTAGCTGATTGTTTTCAGTATAGATAGATTTGGATTTCAGAGCGACTGCCCAGAAACATCTGCAGTGTTTAAGAATCACAAAAATTCACTTGGACAGTTGGATGGTAGTTTTGTGTAACACCAACTTGTGTACACAAACTCTCTCTTTGAACCCCAAAACCTACCAGCGGGTTTAAAATGAAAGTTATCTTTTAGAAGAATTGCTAAAAACCATTTATCAAAGCTAGAACACATTTCACATTTCCAACGAAACTCAAACTACTCAACTGTGACGCGCGCTTCCATCAGGAAAATAAACCAAATCTGAGCTTATAATTGTAATATTTAATCAAAGTCATTTTATTCTATATGTGTCATTGAAAAAATTATAAGTAAAGCGCAACAGACTCGGCCAACAGTCACCTGACAAAAATTCTGGCACTTTTTGGTTGAACTGCAGGCAGTGTTTACACTGAGCAGAGAGGAGACAATAGTAGTAATAGACAGTAAAAGAAACCTGGACTAAAAGGCATTTCACCACTAGGGGTTGAAAAGAGGGATATCGCTAATTGTTAACACATGATGACCTGCTACCATTAATAGAGTTAATGCTCTGTTAAGACATGTGTGTACCTTCTCTTCCTCGGAGCTCTGGCAGCACTGAGCTTCTTAGATCCGGAAAATGGATGTGTGGTTTACCTTTCGCCACTGTGATGCCGCTACTGTTAGCAAGGTTACAGCGGTCAGACATCACACTTTTCTCTGAGGCCTGAAAGGACAGAGAGCGTTTACAGTGGAAAAATCATCTCTCTATTTCGACTCAGCTGTACAAAAAAGAAACACCAGCATATACAGTTACCTGAGAGGTGAGGGATCCTGTAATATGGTTTGACAGGAACTGTTGGGCCTGTCGGCTATAAATGCCTCCATGATGTCTTGATTTGTCAACACACCTGTAACATACACAGAGGAAAGCATTGCATATACCTGTGTCAAATCAGACACTATGAATAATAGTGACTCCACCCGTACACAGGAGCAGAGCTTCCACTGTAGGGTCTTGATCAGCCTGTCGACATTTATTTTGTCAATTGCTACAATCAGCTACACTCTTTTGAAATTACCCGTGTCACACAAATTTGGTGAAAAACTTTCACAGCACTGTGCTGGATGCAGAAACTGAAGCCACAACAATCCCAAAACAAAAGTTCTCCACTTTGTTTTGGCACAACCTTATGCTATATATGTGCTGCAAGTGTAGCTAGAAAAAACCCCCAATGTGTTCAATGTAGCCAAAGAGGTTGGGGTTTAGAATTCAACCATGACCCAAGAAAGCCTGACAAATTTAGACAAAGTTCAGGAATGTGTTTGGGCCTAAAATATAGTAGCTATGATATATGTATGTAGTAAAAATATATAATGCTGCATTGGGCCAAGAGCAACAGTGGTGGTGAACTAAAAATAGGAAAATACAAATTTAGGTGCTCAACATCAACAGGGCCAGTACACGAGGCACATTTCTACTGCAGGGGTAGGTGCAATTACAGGAATGGCCCAAAAATCGAACCTTTCAGCCTTTTTGTTTCCATTGCGGTGTTGGATCCAACAGCTTCGACCACAACATTAACTCAGAGTGCGCCCCCAAACAACGTAAAATAGTAGTTACTGGGCGTAACAGCAGAAGGTATGCCACCTCTTTACAAAACACAAATTGTTTTGGCTGTACATTAAATGGTTACTTATGGAAAATATATAAAGCAAAATACATAAAGTAGAACCCCAAACTGAGGCCAATATGTCAATATTTGTTCAGCAATTCAAAAAAGCTTCCTGTTGGGCCCAATGACAACAGCTCGAGAAGCAAATGTACAGGGACATTTTCCTTAATAGCAACCAAAATTGGCCACAAAAGTGGATTAAAAAATACGTCTTCCCAGTCAGTAGCAAGAAACGTCACTCGTTACTGACTGAGGCTAAACAATTCTAGACTGAATAAATACAGTGCAACAAAATGGGAATTCAGTCTTTTTGGATTGGTCTTTTCTAGGCTGTTAAAATATGGTGTTCAGACCGGAATCTTTTGCAAGCTTTTTGGCTAAAAGGAATCTCAACTGGGTTGAAATTTCTGCTCTGTGAGAACTATAGTACCTAAAACTGTGGGTCCCAGGATGGAAACCTGCCCCCAGGGTAAGGTGATCGCTGGCGGAGGATGGAGAGGCAGATGGAGGGAGGAGGAGAGGAGTGGAGGAAGGTGGTGGAGGAGGGGGAGGTGGAGATGAATAAGGCACTCTGAAATCAAACTCATTAAGGTCTACACTGTCCATGTTGGAGTTTCTCGTCGAAGCTTTCTGGTCTGGAGTCACTGTAGATGAGACTGAAGTCAAATCTGTTGTGTCGTTTCTTTCTGGGTTTTCACTCTTCGTTCTTGGATCTGTTGCCAGTGTAGTTTTCTGAGTCTTAGGTGTCACTGTGGACCTCAGACTGTTGCTAGAAGATCCAGGCTTCGTCTTTGGTTCGCCGACCAAAGATTTAGGGTATGGGGCTTTTAAAGATTTTACATCAGATTCAAAGTCGCTGCTACTTCTGTTAACATTCAAGGCCGGATTTACTGAAAACTTGGTCATTGTACTAATAGACACAGAAAGAGCTAAATCCTCTTGAATCTCTTTATTTGAGACGTTCAGTGTTTTCAGAATATTTGTCCCTACTGATACATTTTTATTCAGCATGAAGTTTGAAGTTGTTCTGGCTTCTGTGATAATCTTAGACTTGGAAGTTGCTTGTTCATGTAGGCAGAAAGGCTCTAAAGATTCAGGATTCTTCTCTTTTGCAGCTTTTTCTGTTGTTAGGTTCACCATTAAGAATCCGTGATCCTCCTTGAGGTCCTTGTCTTCTGTAAGTGCCCAGCCTTTTGGAGGCCCCTGTGAAGACACCTTTGAATTTGAGAGTCCTTGAGGTAGTGTTGTAGCACTGTGGGCCGGACTGGCCTCTTGAAATACTGTAGAGGACAGTGCTGAAAGATCTGAGGTAAGAGTCTTTGAAGGACTGGTGGGCAAAGATGAGGTGTTCCTTTTTAGCTTTGGGTTTGAGGTGGTTGGCTTATGGTTTAAAGGTTGGACTTTTGGACATTCAGAGGTGCTTTGCTCCACGTCTGCTGTCAATTGGTCAGTCTGGCGCTCTGAAGTAGCACTGGTCTTGCATGGCTTGGTAGTAACCTCGATGTGATCACTGCGTGGTGGTTGAGATGATTCAAGTGCCATGCTGGTGTCAGTCCGATCAACAGCTGATTCCAAAGAAACTTTTGGAGATGGAATCACATTTGCATGGTCAGTGGTTGAACCTTTAGGCAACTTGGGCACTTTGGTGTTTGTTTTATTCCATCTCTTTCCAAACTCTTGACTTTGCTCTGATGTAGGAGACCTACAGCTTTCCATCTTGTTTGCCTCAGTTGCACTTGACAATGTGTTGTCTGGGCCACTACAGTCCCTGTCGTTTATGTTTTTCACATTGTCCTCAATCTGTTCTGGAGACACGACTTTTTCATGTTTAGGTTTTGTGGCCACTCTGTTACTGTCCTTAAGGCTCGTTGCAGTATTTGTGCCATCTGATGTTTTAGACATAAAGGCTTTAGTGGACTTTGAAATCTCTGATCCCTTCCTTAACTCTCCACCAGTGGATTTTCCTGGTTTACTTTTCATGGCCATGGGCGATTGTGTTGCATTATGGATGCCTTTGTTAGCAATTGTTTTGGGTTGTTTGATGGACATCAAATGCTCCGTATTACGGATGGTCTTCGACACCTTTGAAGCCTGTTTTCCTTTTGTTTTCTCCATCTTTTCCTTGTTGACTGTCTCATCCATGTCTTCTGGTTGTTTTTTGTCTTTGTCTCTGCGGTTTTTCTCATCGCCGTCATCCCTTTCTTGCCTTAGGTTTTTGGTTATTTTGGGAAGGGTAGAGTTTTCTCTGTGGTCTTTTTGGATCTTAGCATTCAGCTCATCCAAAAATCTGTATAGACACAGAGAAAGATGCAGTAGTTCAGTTTACCCCCAATTTGGAGGCTCTCTAACAAAGAAATGGTTGCCATTTTTTATTTTTTACTGCCTATTTTCTACTGTCCCATGCTTCAGTCCAGTAGGTGGCAGTAATGCTACTATAAGTTGCCAACTTAGGTGGTTGCCAAACAACAATAAATGCCAAAGAAGGAGAAATAAAGAACCTTGCTGGTTTAATTCCTGTAATCTGTACTCTATTTGCTATTTGCTAATATGCATTTCAAGGTGTACCAGTCTAAACCAAAGGTAAAAACGAGGAAACTATGCAATCCAACTAAAAACGTTCTATATTTTTAGATGGAAAAAGTACTATTTTTGTAAGAATTTATCACACATAACTGTAAAAATGGAAAACATAGAGAGATGTACCTGATGTGGAAAGAGTCTTGTGTGAAGAGATGATGCTCTAAGAGCTCCGAACACTGAGCTCGTCTTTCTGGATCCATCTCTAGACAGCTCTGAGAGACAACACAACAGTATCACTGATATGTCTTATTTAGTGTCTGAAACAACAACAAACTGAACAAGATCAGTTATGGTCATTTAATTTTTTATAGACCAGCAAAAATATAAATTAATGTCATTACCGATGATCTGCATGTTCTGATAAGGTCATCATCTCTGCTCTTGAAAGTCGACAATGAATGTGTCAAGCTAATATGTTGCTATTCTGATTTAATGTGATATCTGTGGTGGGTACATAATCAAGAGGGCGGACTAACAGAACTAACCTGTGCCAGATCTAGGGCAGCAGATGCGATTGTAGGGAAACGCTGCTGCAACTGGACTCGACCAGAACATTCAGGCAGTCTGACTCCAGAAAAGACAGGATTTCTATAGAACAACTCCTGGTGATGAGTCGTCAGGTTACCTACAGCAGGCAAAAACAGAAAGTACAGTTAGCATGGAGAAGAGAAAAGACAATTTGCTAATGTTGTGTTCGCTTACCGAAGCACCTGATGATGTGGTATATCTGGTCTAGGTCGGAGTCTCCCGGAAACAGAGGCTGACCGGTTAACATCTCTATTAATAGACACCCCAGTGCCCACACATCTACTGGCCTACAAACACACACTTGTTAACGTTTTTATTTAACCAACAACCTACAGGTAACATGCTCATGTCTTCACACAGATACTCACTTGCCATACTTGATGTCTCCCACCAGCAGTTCAGGTGCTCTGTACCAACGAGTGGCTACATAGTCAGTGTAGACGCCGCCTTCGGAAGGCGAAGCCATGATGCGGGCAAAGCCGAAATCGCAAAGCTTGACCACACCCCCTTGAGAGATGAGGATGTTCTCTGGTTTAATGTCACGGTGGATGATCTGAGACAGTAAAGACAGAATCAAAACACCGTACATATATTATAAGCCAGCAATCTTTCATGTGGTATGTTAGAAGCTCTTCCTACTGTCACAACAAAATGGAAAATGCATGGTTTATTTCAGTGCCCATTTTGGGATGTTTGAATTTTAAATTATTAATCTTCACATTTTGCTGGTGGCAGAAGGCCGTGGCCCTCAGGATCTGGTACAGGTACTGCCGACTGGTGTTCAGGTCCAGCCCACTCGGATTTTGCTCCAGATACTCCAGAAGCGTCCGGTCCACAAACTCAAACACCAGATACCAGCGGCGACGCCGCTTCCACACTTCTAGGAGGTTCACCAGGTTGTCATGACGGAGTTGCTAAATGGGTAAAAAAAAAAAGAGTGTTAAATATGGATCTGATTTCTCCATGGTTGCAGACAGTGACAAGAACCAACACTATGACCACCCCTGCCTTTTATATTGTTGGTCCATTAAAAAAGCTCCAACTCTCTAAGGCCTGGACTCTATAAAACTCATAAAAGTGCCGTGTACTGTCTGACACCAAGAAGTTAGCTGCAGATCCTTTAAGTCTGGAACGATCAGCCTTTTTTCAGTCTATCTCTGCTGCCTGTCAACTCTCTCCGTTTTGTAGGTGCAAATTGGTTCTTGTTAAATACTCCCTTTACATCAATGCAAATCAGGTGATAGTTCTGAACTGGTGCAAGTGTAGGTTAAAAGTTGATGCAACTTTCAAACCTTCTAAGAACCAGTTTGCTTTTTCCATGGGCTCCACGTTTTACCACAAACTTTCAAGCATTGGTTTCATTATTGAACCTCCTTCTAGTTTATTCTGAACTTCAGTTGAGGACCAAACTGCAATTAGACAATGTGTCTATCCCACTGCTGCTGAAAAGTCTGTGGGGTCATTATGTCGCTAGCCTGAATTTAAAAACGCAACTGCAATCGCTAATTGTGTTTGTGGAAGCTCCTCTATATACGTATTAATGCTGGCCATTACAAACAGTGTTTATATACACCAGCTTATGACAAAAACACATCAAACAGCAGGGTGAAGGAGACAACAAATGACTTAATTGGATTTCCACAAGCATCTGGATCAATTTCTTTCCCTCACTGAAGCTCTGGTTTTTCATCTTCTTCAGATTGGTAAAATTTGCTTTCTTTTAAAAAAAACGTCAGCCAAAAGTTTCAGATTGGCTTGGTGGTAATCCAGCCTCCAGCCTTCAGCCCCTGATGTAAACTTTCATTGGGTCTAACCCACAGAAACGTTGGTGCCATTCTGGAACCACTTTTCCTGACAGAGAGTCGATTGTTTGGCTGTCGAAATGGAAATAAACAGTTTGAGATTTGGCACCGGCTCCAAACCAACCTTTAAACTACATTGGTGGTAAAGTGGCTCAGGTCTTTGCACCTTCACATTTCGGCTACAACAGACATCTTGTCTACGAAAACTAACTGTTTATTTAATATCTAATATTTCCTAGACTTTGACGTGCGCCGATGTTACAAGATAATCAGTGTTATTTGCTTCACCCGTTAGTGGTCATGAAGTTTTGGCTTAAATTAAATTAGCTGGAACCTAAACCAGTACTTACAGGTGGAACAGTGGTAAATATTATAGTTTCTTTCCTCTGAAGCATAATTTACTTGATATAAGTGCAACAATCAGCCTTTTTCACATCAAGTTTCTCAACCACGAGTTTTATTATTGATAACATGACCCTGACTTGATTGACAGGTTTTGCTTCACTCAGGTTTCAGGCTCTTACAGACCCCATCGACTCATTGATTGATTGGCCGACTGACTGACAGGTTGACCGATGGATTGATTGACAGGTACCCTGAGCAGCTTGATCTCCCTGAGGGCGATCTTCTTCACGGCCTTGTCGTCGTCGGAATCCACAAATTTCTTGATGGCGACGAGGCGGCCGGAGTCTCGGTGGCGGCACTTGAGCACGGTGCCATAACTGCCCTCCCCGACCAGACCGAGAGACTCGTAACGCTCCATCAGACTCGTACGCTGGAGGGACAAGAAAAGACATCTGATCTCCAAACTATTATAACTGGTTCTGGTGTTTGGTTTTAATTTACGGCACCAAATAACCAAAACAGTTTACAAATGTATTATAGCTGCTACCGTTGAGTCCAAAATGAATCATACCCCTGATATATGTATTGTTAAAATAAAATAATGAAAAATAAAATAACTTTTTCCACAATTTTTTAAGATACACACACATTTTTAAAGCACAATAATTCATCTGTTAATTAGTAAGTAGTCAAACCAATGTTGTGAATTAAAAGTTTAAATGAAGTAGACATTATTATATCTTTACTACTGCTTCAGAAATGTGCATTATGGACATTTATGAATAAAAAAGCTGCTGGACTTGGATCTGGATTATCATCAGACAACATTACAGAGATCAACAACAACATAAACAACAACAACCTACCAAGATACAAAACACACACACACACCAACACACCAACCTTACAGGGTTTCCTTTTCTGGCTTTAATCTGCGTGGTGAGCTCCCGCTATCACCGTAAACACTGGAGTAACGCTGTGTGTAACGTGTCGCAGTCACCGGAGACGACAACTCGACTCTGTGTGTGTGTGTGTCACCCAACACGTTGCCATAGAAACACCCCCCCCCCCCCC
>OMNN01101389.1:5342-16727 GCA_900302755.1 Chromis chromis
GGATCGGTTCGCAGCGCTCGCTCCAAGATGAGCAGCTACCACGGCAGCCTGCACCGATCCAGAGACGGCAGGTTGGTTCCACACCTGGCCATCTTCAATTTACTGATTGTTGTGATTTAAGTGTTGAATATTGATTGAGTTGACCATGTGGGGTCAAAGGGAACATTAGTTTGAGTTAAACATTTTTAAAGAAATGGGATTGTGTCAATTTTTGCGCTGTTTTCTTGACGCCAATCTGTGCAGCAATGTTTAAAGTGCCTTAACTTGAGGAATAATGAAGCTACAGTACTGAAATGTTGCAGGCCCATTGATATGTACGTGTGGTTTTCAATGGTGTTACGGCTAGAGATGTTCCGATACCATTTTTTCCGATTCCGATCCGATTCCGATACTTGTTCTGTGGGTATCGGCCGATACCGAGTACCGATCCGATACCAGTATGTTATAAAAAATATCCTACCACGCCTGCATGACTGTGATATGAGTATCATTGTGGTAAGGCCTGGCTCAGGTTAAACCCTTTGGAAAACACGAATAAATACAGCAAATTCCCAGTTGTGGCCTGTTGAGGGGCAATAAATATCAAAAGTATTTATTATATATTTATTATAGTATTTACTTCCTCCTCCGTCAGTCAGCTGAGTCAGCTCGCGTCTTGATTGGCTATTGTTCCAGTACACGACATCACACACTGTGCTGCTCGGCTCCTCTCAGAGCACCCCACACACTGTAGGATTTCTAGTCGCAAATATTAAAGATGTTCATATATTATACAGCCCACATTCATGCCGTTTGTTTACACTGAAGTGACGTTTGACTACGGGAGATGGTAGAGGAACCTTTAATTACATCACCCATAGGTTTCTTGAACAGTTGTTTTAAAGTTCAGTGTATTGGCACCTAGAGTTGTTCCGATTCCAATGTCTTTATATACAGTCTACGTATTTGGTTGGTTGCATGTGGTCATTTTTACAGCATATCACTATTAGTCAATACCAAACAATATAAACAATGCATATAAATAACGATGTATGATAAAATGATATGATAAAAAAAGACTGAAACAGACCCACCACATAGACTGTAAATTATGCTCTACATTATATATCCATTCCTCTTACAAAGCCCTCTTGTCCAGTGGTTTCATCTCAGCAATTCTAAATCCAGCATATACAGTATCCGCATATTGAATTTGAAGGCTCTGCTTCAGCAGCAAAAGCAACGCTTGGCATGAATAGTGGTAATAACGTGATCACAAAGAGATTTAAAGGTAGAGTCTGCAATTCTGCATAAAGCTAATATTTAGCAAGTTAGCATATTTAGATAGCATGTGCCTGGTTTACCGTCCTTCTCACTCACCACTGTAACCTTCCTGCTCATTTTTCCTTTCCCTTTCCCCTATCTTATGCATGAGCATGAACATGCACACGACACGCTGAAATACTGTTGTGTGTCTTTCCCATTTACAGATCTAGGCCTATATACAAACAGCGCACACAGAACGGAAAGCAAACGGAGCATGAGGAGATATTCACTGAATCTGACAAAAAGTGTACTGGATTACAATCACATACTCTGCCTTCCCTCTAAGTACTGATGACTGATAGTGAGCTGAGCCTATCTTGTGACAACGTCTCTACACATAAGGTATTCCGACTGCAGTCATGTGTGGATAGCACTGTGCAAATTATTGATCATTACGCTTCCAGTGTGTGAAATTGTGCGCGGATTTTTTTGGCATACTGTACCTTATGTGACACCCCTAACCACTGGCATATCCGAGCTATTATTGTGACTGAAATGTGAAGAGGCATAGCAGGACGGCTTTCCAAGGCTCCTATTTCTCTAATTGGCGAGACACGGCTTCAACTGTGTCTGACAATAGAAGGCTGAGGGAGCAGAGGGTTTGTCAGTTGGGATTACTGAAGTGAAAACAAGAGAAATTTAAGAATAACTGTGCAGTATGTGGTACATAAGGCGCACATTGATCACCCTCCATTTGCTTTAACTGCTTCACATTTCCCCAGGATTAGAAAACCCCGACATTTTGTAAGATATACTGTTTGGTTAAAATACTCCCATGAGTTGAACAGTGTTTGTAAGGATCATTGGCACACACGCACTTCAGACCCACTGTATGCATCACAAGCACAGCAAGAGTATACATTTCAGGAAACTAATAAAAAGGTACTGGGAGGTAAAAATATCAACTCCATGGTCACACTGTAACGGCACATCCATCTGTACAAGTGTTTATTTTATGGCTTGAGCAGGAAGCCCCTGGGGTGACTGTGTACAGTCGTGTAACCAGGAGCATACGGAGCACAACCTATTTTCGGAGTTCACTTTTTTTGCTGATGGTGACAGTTGCTCAGCCTGGCTGGTGTTTAAGTTCAAAGGCCGCCGTATCTCTCCCTCTCCTGATTCGTCTTGCATGGATTCAATACTTCTTTGACTGTCCATTCTTGTCAAAGATTTGTGCTGTGTTTGCATTTGCACACAGCAGGACCTGCACATAGCTGCAGGATGAAAAATGTAAAAAGCAGTTCTGATCGTCAACATTTTGTACAAAGTACCGTCTCTTATTTCAAGGTAATCCAATGCTTGGTGCCAGGGTTAATTTGTTTAGCTTAATTTGGTGCATTAAGTATAGGATGTTTGATTTTAATATAGTGAAGTGAACGTCTCGGTGCTGCCCCATGCCAGTAAAGCTTTTAAAATCGAAAGTATGAGAGCAAATTTGACGATCCAAAGCAAATTAATCTTGTCAGACATCCAGTCCTTTGGCTTTGGTATTGAACTATCTGTCCTTTCTCTGTTGTTGAACACAAGCTGAACTCTTGAGGCCACTATAAATTGCTTTCCTTGTAAATTCATCATCCACTGATTTAATCTAAATCCAGGCTTTTGGTCTGGTGCGAGCCGAGTTCACGCCCTTTCAAGTTATTTTTCTTAGAGTAGTGATTGCTCCATGATGATTGACGCTAATGTTGGAGGTGTAAAATAAAAAAAATATTCCAAAGCCTGGAGATCCTTTACAGACGTCCAATTCATCACCTAAAATACTTCAACAGGATGAGCCTGTTATCTGCCTACAGCTTTTAAATCTATTTGATTTTACATAGACACATAGAAGAAACATGTAATTCAAGATATTAAACTTTCACTTGATTATATATACTGTAAATATACTTAGCCATCAGTGTTTTCAGAGCATTTCTGATGACTGTGTGAGCATCATTAAACATTAATGGCTGTATATGAGGAATTACACTTGTCTTGTCAGGCTGTGTGTTAACAGGCAGGCTGCAAACCTGTGCCTTATATTTTGCTGTCCGAGGTATCCATCTTCTGGCTCTTTGGAGCTTAAATAACGTCTTCTAACGATCCTCATTCACTAATGGTGTTATGTTTACTTTGTTTACCTCAGTGAATCATGTAACCACATATACTCACCAGTGCACAGATTGTTATGTATGACCTCCAGGTGAAACAGATGCTTTGAAAGTAACCTGTTGGCTACTCAAATTAAATGTGTGGTTTTCTCTGCTATAATAATAATAATAACCAGGGTGTAAGGTGTAGCTGGTTTATAATTAGTACAAGTGTGCAATTAGTATTTGCACGGACTGTTAAGTAATGCTTTCTTTTACAGGTTTGTAATGTTCTTGTAATTTCCCAGAAGTAACTGTGCAAACAATAAAACATATTTTTTAATGACAGCAGCATTATGTTTTTAAATTTCACTTTCGCAAAAATAAGTTTCACAGTAAGATAGCTTACTTGACACTGAAATCTGTGTGGTTGTTCGAATTAAAGTCAGCAAGGCGAAAGCCAGCAGGTATGTTGCAGTTGTGGACCTGGAATTTTAAAATAAGTTGTCACTCCGTGCCTCTCAGGGCAGAGATAACAACGCTGCATTGGAGCATACTGATGCTATGTGTTTGTTTATACCTGCTGCAAGCCACAATGACCTAATCCCTGTTTTGCACATTTGCCATTTCAGGACAGCATGCTGCGGGGACGGCCGCGTCTCGCCATGTTTCATATCAGCTGATCTAGCAGAGCTACAGTGTGTTTGCAAAGCCTGCCCTGTGAGAATGATAAATTGAAGTGATACATGTGTGGTCTCACCTGTACGGCTCAGGAGTCTCTTGGGTGAATAACTCTACTCTGTTTGTGTATGTGAACTGAACCTATCCTCTCTCCTGGGGGGGAGTTGGGGTGCTGGGCTCGGTGGGGCCTCTGGGAAGACATTATCGCCCACCCACCTATCCCCATGGGTAGCAGCTCCCTATATCTCTGCCACAGGGACTTGAATGTCATTTGTTACTCCTAGCATCTTATTACATGTCTGCAGGTGTTCTTTCTTTATTGTAGTCGTTGCTAATTTAAATGTGGAAGGTTTCTAAAAAAAATCACATCATTAGTTTTACACAGCTGCTTCCCCTGTATTTGCAGTACAATTAAAATAGTGCTGCATGTAACGACTTTCACAAATAAACTAACTGCCACTGACAGATCTGTAGTTTATGTAGAGTAGTTAGAGACATTTTATTGATTCACTGAACTGAACATTTGAATTTTTTGTTGTCAGTTTATGTATTTTTTTCTTGAATAATCTGACTGGCAATAGCATCATTTTATGCAATGACAGCTACAGTGCCAGCCCGACCATGCTTAAAAATTTAAGAATTCCACTGCATTAGATAACCTATTAAAGCGAAATATATGAGTATGTTTCCAAAGCTGCTGTCTTTGTTTTCTTTTGAAAATTTTATGCAACCTTCTTTATTTTTAGAGTTTTCTATGGACACCAAAATAACCTAATGACCCTCGCAGAAGTTTGCTGATAACTGAAGTGTCCAAATGCTTATTGGGGCCAGTGTGTTACAGTATACAACAGAATGGCATACATCCTTCTGCAAATCGCTTAAATGTCAAATATTAAACACTTTAGAAACACTAAAGTGAATACGCTTGTGATTAATGACAAGTTAGAAAACCTGTGATCACTGAATCAAAACTGAGTAAAGCAAATAGCCATAGCAGCATGGTTATAAAAGGAATGAATGGGTACATTTACAGAGAAGATGAAAAATCTGATTGTGTAACTCGGGATACAGGAAGATTAATGACCAATTAAAAATCTGGTTGCAGCAGCCATCAGGAAGTTTAAAAAGAGGCATAATGCCACTAATCACAGCTGCTGCGGCTGTCCTATTAGAATGACGTCAGGAACGATGCTCTACTTGCACAATCTAACTCTGAAAAACAGATAGGCAAGTGTTTCAGAGTTTACATCGTATTTAGTAATGAAAGTTGGAGTTTCTGTGACAGCTCAGCAACTATGAAGGACAGTCCATAAAATCACTGTGCATCACCCTTGCTTGCTGCTACAAACTGCAAAATTAAACCTTGCTAAAGAACACAACAAGGAGCTTGACACTGGGAGCACATTGATGTGCTCATCAAGTCAAATGATGGTCAAGCTAATTGTTTAGCTCAGAGGGGCTGAACTGTCAAACTGGTCAGGACTACCATAGTGAATACACAGTCCCAACAGTGAAGCACAGGGGTGGAAGTATGATGATATGGGGCTGCATAAGTGCAAAAGGTGTTGAGGTGATGACATTTATAGATGTCATTATGAATGTCTGTGGATATACCAAAATACTGGCTGACAAGATGATTGTCAGTCTGCAGAAGCTTGGAGGTGGGGAAATATTCTGGCATGACAACGATCCAAAGCACACTGCCAAAATCACACAATAGTTCCTAAAGTAGGAAAAAGTGAAAAGTATGACCTATGAGTATGTTCCCTGACTTGAATCCAGTAGATATATTTTAAAAGGGAAAGGGAAAGGTAAAGCAACCTAACCCCTCCAGCAGAGAGCACCTAGAAAGAGAGAGATATTCTGGTGCAGTTGGGATTCCCAATTAGAAAATTCTTTATCGTAATTTATTCTATACTTGTCGGTCTTTTAAATGACTAAAGAATAGTGTGTTTGCAAATGAACAATACTGCATTGCTTACTGTAATCTAAACTACCTGGAGGGTTCTTGAGCAACCAGTCAAACACATCCTGTCTGATAACAAAAAACACCAGTCTCTCCCTGAAATAGCTGGCTGTTTACAAAGGACTAAAAACCAGTTACAGAATTTACTGCTATTTTGTCAGTAGAAATCTTTGTGATCCGCTCCTTTCTCCTCCCCCTCCATGCTCGAGCAGAGAAGATGTGTTGGCTGTGTCAGACAAGGACGTTCGGTTAATCAAGGATATAAAAAAACAAGCTGGAGGCTGTAAGTAATGCCGTGCGTATGTCGGTACACAGCTGCACTTCCTTCACCCTCGTACCATGGAGGATATGATTCTAACAAAGTTGTGGTTATGGGCTGAAACTGGAAAGTTCACCAAAAACTATGGCAACAGGAGGAGCAGGAAGAAGTAGACGGAGGAGGGGATGGGAAGATTTGCACAACCTGTACTGCTAGGAAGAAAAGAAAAAAAGATAACTTTTGGCAGTTTCATGTAAATCAGGCTTGTTGGAGGAATGAGCAGAATACGGAATTAAGATTTTTTTGTTGTTGCTGTAACTCATGATTTAAAAAGACAAAGACGATCCTCAGTGATCAAAGTTAGGTTAAAAATGATTGAGGTTCAGGGGGACCCCCAAGTATTTAGTATTCATATTCAAGTGCTACCAGCTCACTCTGAGAGGGAGGGTTCAGGCAGAGTTGTGCGTCTACCATCGACCTTGGTCAAACTAGATAATGAATGTCCTTAGGCACCTGGTCAATAAACCTTAAAGACCCTCCCCTTCCAGTTAAAATCATGTTTTTTACCTTGTAAACTTGTCCATATGATGTTTTTTTACATGCCGGAAGACATGCCTTGAGTGAAATTAGCAGCTGATGCCATAGCTGAGAATTTTCACCTTGAAAGTAGAGTGACCATCTCAAAAGTACAGAGTCAGGCTTCCAAGGTTTCATATGTAACAAACCTAACAAACGATCCTGTCAACTTTCAGGGTGGGGCTGTCCTTATCATTACTCTTCTTCAGAATTGGTGTCTGGTTGAGTTACCTCAATGTTACAACCTTTAGTGTAGAGTAGTTTTGCAGTGTTTGAGCAGAGTTGTAGCTGAGCAGGTGTTCTTGAACTGCAGGGAGTGGCAGAGGGGTGTGTGGAGAAAGAGGCGGGGAGTTTATACATCTGCAAATTCTAACAGAAGCAACAATGTAGAGTTCCATCTAAGATATGTGAAGGCAGGAAAGGATAATTTTCATGGGGAAAAAAATGCTAAATATGTAATTTTGACACATAGAGATGAGTTTGTAGGGGTTTACGCAATGGCTGGAGATAGACTTTAAGTCACACATGGAAGAAAAACAGACTACTGCAGTAATTTTGCAAAACAATCCTTACTATTTTCCACGTCAGACACATTGACAGTATATGAAGATGGATGAACTCACCATGATGTCAAACGTTTCCCTAACAGCGGTTTTGAAGCTCAGTGCAGTAGCTCCAGCCATCTTGGCACTGCCTGACTCTTCTTAACTCCTTGCTACTCCATAAGCAAAGAGGTGGTGTGGAAGTGGATTTGATGCAGGTCATGCAAATGTCTCTGGTCCATAGACTCTCCAGTGACAGTCCCCACCTGTCACTCAACATGCCCACAATTGTGCATAACTTTAAGCCTTAATATAATTTAAATGGTTTAAGTATATAAAAATTCACCCCCTATAGAGTTTTTTCTAGGCTGTAAACATGTTTATTTCTGCTGTAAAGTTGGACATTTTAACATGGAGGTCAATGGGAATCGACTCACTTTTGGTGCCAGCTTCAAGTGGCCATTCGAGGAACTGCAGTTTTTGGCACTTCTATGTTGGCTTCATTGTTCAGCCCCTGAGGTTGCTGCTTGATCTGACATTAAACATCTCCATCACAGGACTTTCGCCATTTCAACCCCGCTGAGCTGTGGGGATAAAGAGCACACCAGCACTTATTAATCCTTTTGAATCATTCATTGTCACATTAAAAAAAGGGGCTAGTGATGCCTGCATTTAGACAGCAGGGATTTCTGCCCATAGCTACAGAGGATTTAAATCAGAGCTTCGCTTCCAAAGCCAAATGATTCACTGTCTTCATAATCTCACCTCAGCAGAGAGCTGAGCTGCTATTACACCCCGTTTGGAGTTGTTTGTTTACTCAACAATTAGCCTTCTGTACAGATGACAGAGTGGGGGCTCAAATGTTATTCACCATAACACATATGCTGTACCTGGGAGCTGAAGAGATATTGTGATATACTGATTCGCTCCAAGTGGGTTTGTGGGTGAAAATGGTTTTATTATTGTGCCACATCTAGCATGCTGGACATGCACAAACTTTCCTCTGCACAGTGGGTGTCTGGTCTAAGTATTAATGACTCCTTTTATTGCCAAGAGCTTCTGTGATATCACATTTATGACTGGAAGAAATAAATGACTTAGTGTGGTGGTTTTAATAATGCTCTCTGAACTAATTCGGAATATGCAAATATTCATTTTGACTAATGTGATTCTTTTCTATAATTTATATATGCTGACACAATAGACTACAAGGAGCATGATGTAGAGCTTTAACAGACAAATCTATGACTTAAATGGATGCTGAGTTATACAGAATCTGGTTGAATATGAAAAGCAAGCATGCACGTTATCTCCTCTGAAGAAGAATGGCTTTGAAAATGGAGACACTGTGATGAGGCATGGCTATGCTTTGTGAAATGCAGCCTCTCAAACATCCCCCACCGATCTCAATGCACAAGCACACACATGCACA
Organism: Chromis chromis; assembly: GCA_900302755.1. Taxonomy (NCBI): domain Eukaryota; kingdom Metazoa; phylum Chordata; class Actinopteri; family Pomacentridae; genus Chromis; species Chromis chromis. The sequence continues at coordinate 14,173 of OMNN01101389.1, forward strand.
CACGTCTCCAACCGCGGTGTATTCTTCATGAAAGTAGATTTGTCCCTTGCGGAGGAAATTCCCACAGTGAGCTACAGGCGTTTATTCCTGCTTAAACACCATTTAGATCTCTTTCTCCGTCTTTCTTTACCAACCCCACCACCTGTCACCCCAACCCCATTTCCTCCGCAGTGTCACACCATATCTCAGTCAACATGATAAAACACAAGATTATCTTCAATCATCCCGACCTCGGTTTGATTCAGGTCTTGTCCAGGATGGCGTGTAGGCGGAGAAGGGCCTGATGGGTAGCAAGTGGCGTCAAAGTGTTGGGGTATGCAGCCTGAATGCATGAACACAACACGCCTGCTCCATTACCCCCTCTGTCACATTCTGTTTCATATATCAAACTGATAGTGAGGCTCGTTTGGCTATGAGACATGTAGGATTATGCACTCTGCAAAGATGGACAAATAGAGCAGACAGATCTGTTATGCTTGGTTATCAGGGGGCTTCGGTCCTGTCAAAACATTGCCTCATCTGCTTATGAACTCCTCCAGTTTGCTGTTAGTTACCATTCTTATCTTCAGAAGGTTGTTTAGTGTTTAAATAAACTGCTGCTGCATGGACAATGAACCCTGCCAACAGTAGTACCATCTGCATCGCCGGTTGTCCGATAAATTCTGAATCACGGCCCCAAAAGACTTGAGGTTTTGGTGCTGTTTTGCTTAAAAACCATGAATCCAGGTTCATAGCTGTTGAGCAGAATAACCAAGCAGTATTCTAAAATACATTTCTTAAGTATCATAATGAATAAATGATATGCTCATTAGGACTATGCTGTATACCAGGGCCGTCAACAGACTTGCTGGGGCCCGGGACAAGAAAGCATCATCAAGTCACTAAATGACGTCATTGCCTAATTAGCATAATTGAGCATTTGTATGTAATTGTAAGTCATGCTGTCCGAGACAGGAATAATGTGGTAGAAGAGACAAAAAGTACTTTAAAAAATGCCCTAAATATGTTTAGAGCTACAGATTAGCTTCTTTCTGTTGATTCTTGTTTAGTTTTATTATTTTGCCATTGAAATTTAGACTAAGACATGATGAGCTAGCTAGCTAGACGTTTAGCTCATGTCACAGAGAAGCACACGCACAGTGGTAAGTGACTGAGACTGCAAATCAAATGCAGTTATTTATTAGATTTAAGTGTGACTGAAGAAACGTTTGAAGAGTTCATTTGCAAAAACAGATCCTTTTTTTTAAAATACATTTTCAGAAAACTTATTTTTTTAATTGTTTACTTGAGATAATATCAGTCAAACTAAGTTTTATATCATTTATATTTACATCCTGCTCTGTAAACCAGCGGCGATTTTGCGTACTCACGGTTCATTTTCAGCGTGGAAGCACACAGCGTGGTGTGTCTCTCCTCTCCTCTGACTGCAGCTGGGGCTGCTGCGGGAAGCTGGGGAGAGGCTGACCGCCTGTGGATGCTTTGGGACGGGGGAGAGGCTCACGGCAGGATCCGCTGAGGATCGTGACTGCAGAAGATACGTGCTTTCACGTCAGAGTCGCCAACATTATATGAGTCTAAAATAACACCAGAAAAAGTCGCTTTTGACAAAAAAAAGTCGCCAAGAGGACGAGGAAAGTCTCCAGATTTAGCAAGAAAGTCACCAAGTTAGCAACAGTGTGCTAGGCATGTAGCCGAAGCATACAGTGCGCCAGAGCGGGGTCAAACCATTTTCTTCTAGGACGGGAGGAGGTGTGCAAAAATGGAAAACATTGATATTTACAAAAATTAATCAGTTTCAGTTATTACATATATTTTGAGTAGGAAATGACATTTAATGCAATAGACAACGATTTCATTAAAATAATAGGCGAATGTTAGGAAAAATAAATTGAGGGCCATTCATGGGCCCCTATGGCCCTGAGGCCCGGGACAACATACCCGGTTGTCCCCCCCTGTCGACGGGCCTGCTGTATACATCCATTCACCCAGTTAACATTTGGGCAAACCTGACGACTTGTTGAAGTCACAAATTACGTCACATGATTTATAAATTATTTACGGTCTACAAGATGAAACTCCCTGTGTCCTTCTAACCCAGTCAGTGTTCTCAGAAGTACGTCAGCCCAAGCACTATGAATGAAAGCAGCCTTCAAATATTTAATATTCAACAGAAACATTAGCAGTTGGTGCACTGTTTGGCTTTCAGCAGCAGAGCAATTTGTAGAAAACTGTCTGATGTATTAGTATTCAATGTGATAGCCACTCCTCATCCAGACCACTGTTGTCTCGTATCGAACCGCAAGCCTTAATGATATATTATTCCTCCCAATCCAGGCGATTGTGACAGAGAACACCTTGAACAACAGCGTGTGCATTACCAAATGTTCACAACATTAATCTTGGCTGCAACATGGGCTGGAACCACAGCTGTGCCAGGAAAGAGATGTACTCAATTGGTGCTTTCAGGTTCAATATGTGATTGGCTTCATTATCTAAATTAAATTACCCATCCATCCATTATCTATACACCGCTTAATCCTCTGTAGAGTCACGGG
>OMNN01101391.1:0-11749 GCA_900302755.1 Chromis chromis
TCTGTTTGGCCTTTTCTTATTTGGTATTGTGGTTATTTTAATTAGTTCTTTTACATACATGCAGTGTTTTGTCTGTTTAATTTTATCTCCTGAATTTAATATCTGCACCTGGAATATTGGTGCTATTTATATAAAGGTAATATAATGCTGCATCGTCTTCATTAAACTTACATATCTTAACTTAAATTGCATTTTTATTGCATTAATTCTTACGTATAATCCAGTGTTTTTACAGAAACTGAAGACTCCCTCTACCACTGTGCGAGGAAATCAAATGTTATCATTCAAATTACATCAATGTGATATTACTATTTTCTATTTGACTGTATTCTCTACAGTTTACAGCTTTAAATGAATCCCTTTATTTTAGAGCAGCATAAACCTGCAGTTCAAAAGGCACCTGACTTCATGCAGTTCATATTCCGGAACATAAATAATGAACAGTTTCTTTAAATACAGTATCTTTATGAATATATTAAGACGATGTAGAGAACGTGTTGGCAGAAATCTCGGCTATTTCATACGTGCTACGCCCACAAACATGTTTAATGAATGTGGTCCAAAATAAAAAGGCTTTGCTATTATAAAAGGAATATTTCAGAGCAGCTGAGAGAGAATTAAAAGCACATTTTTATTCAGTTAATACCTTTAAAAGGTATAATAGCAGGAATATATTTTAACTATAACCAGACTGAGTAAAAACATCACAACCCCTCTGAGAGAACCGGCGAAAATCCTTACAAATTACTTGACAGACTTTGTTGCTGCACTGAAAAGAAACTTGATATTATTACAAACCGAGAGACCAAACATTCCTCTGATGAGCTTTTAAGCGCAGGATGACAAATGACGGTGCATAATTTGTTGTAATTATGCAGAGTAATGCAATTCTTCATAAAGCTCTATTCTCTGCAGCCTTTTGATAGCGAAAACAAACCCAAAGCGGAATCAGCTCCGGCTCAGCGCAGAGCTGTCTGTCTGGCCAGCTGTTTAACGGGGATAACAAAAGAGCCGCGGTTCAAACTCAACGGCGCAAAAAAAAACAAAAAACGTCTTTGATTTTCCTTCTGTGTAAAACAGAGAAAATCACACTTGATGCTATGGACCCCTTCAGAAGTCCTTGTATTGTTCTGCTGCTAATGCCACCTGTCTTCAAGTCTTTATTGATTTATGGAGCCGTGTATCATGAGCAACACCCACACACTCACTGCTACTACTGGTGGCTACGTGGATATGAGAGTTTATTTGATTTTTTTGTTTTGTTTTGTTTTGTTTCATCAACAAATAAACTTACTGTATAATCAGACTGGAGCGTCTAATTTAAAGCCTGTTTGTCTTTCTGTTCCCTGCACATGAAAATACTCCATTAAAGCTGAGAGTCTTTAGGAATTTTTACTGAAAGACCCATATTCTGCACATTTACTGGTTCCTAATTGTATTTTTGGGGTCTATTAATCATGTTTACACGCTTTAATGTTCAAAACAGGCGTTATGCAAATATGTTACATGGTGACGTAGATAGAAGAAAGGTTTTCTGTGGGAGAGAATAACTTCATTTGGTTTGAATTTTGTACGTTTGCAGATCTTTCTGTGCACAAAATACACCGATCAGCCACAACATTTTGACCACTGACAGGTGAAGTGAATAACATTGATCATGTTGGTACTATGTGGTGTTCTGCTGGAAAACCTTGGATTGTTGATGAGACTTAGAGACCCAAATAAACATTACTGGCCTACCCCCACAGGAAAATGCACCCCACCACATGGCAAAAACATCAATCAGGAACATCTTGAGGAACATGACAATTGCCCAAGATGTTGATTTGACCTCCAAACATCCTAGACCCCATTCTGATCAAGCATCAACAGGATGCAGTGGAACAAGTTTGATTGACAGAGGCCCCACTGTACAACCCAGAGTACCCAAAGGATCCACTGCCAACGTCCTGGTGCCAGACCCCATAGGACACCCTGAAAAGTCCTCTTGTCCATGTCCAATGGTTCAGAGCATTTTTGACCACATAAGGGGGACCAACACAATATTAGGCAGGTGGTCATAATGTTATGCCTGATCGGTGTAGCATCTGTATAACACTGAATAAAAAGGATGAACCCTACAATGAGCAGAATAAGTTGTAAACACAACACTGATGTACAGTTTTACCACTTTACAAAGTTGTCATGGCCAGAGGGTTTGCAACCAGCTCTCAGTTCGCACAGCCAACAGCCGCATTAGCATTCGATTAAATTAATTTTTGTCCGTGCTGCAGATTTAAGCTCAACTGTCGTACAGCAGGTACAGGACAGCTGAAAACAGATGATTATTTTTACCTAAAAGACGGCTGATTAGAGCAATACGATACACAGAAAATCTGTAGACCACAAAAATTCTTCATACATCCGTTTACTCTGCTGCTCAACCAGGATCAGTGTGTTGTAAAATGATATTTTTCTAAATTAAAAATGGCGTCTATGCACATCTGCACAGTTCGGTAAAGAGTCATTTTTAACTATTTCATGGACCGTTTGAGAGTCTAAACTACAACGATATATATTATTTTAGAATCTACTTCTTTCCAGTTGTTAATATTCATCTTTAATTACACCTACAATCACTTTTTAAGCTAATGTGGTGAACCTCTTAGCACTACCAGTTCCTCCTTTACACATCCAGCATTTACAGAACATTATCATTTACTTGGAATTCTAGCTGAAATCCAATGTTCTCTGTCTTTTAGCTCAGTTTTTGGTCTGCTTTACTGAATATAAAGATTAGCTATACTAGGACTGCAAGAGGTTGCCTATGTAAACTGAGTTACTTTCTGTTATCAATGATGAGAAAGGTTGATAATGCACTTTGTTGCATACTACTATATGCAGGAAGATGCCTACTCGCGATATCTATGGGTGTTAACAACTAAAAGCATCTGATTTGGGCGTTTTTGCTCCGTTTTTGGTCTCTACCACTGAATTATCTGGCCAGCTGTTTGGTGCTGTGCAAGTAGTACACATTGGGTTTATTACTGTCTCTGAAAGCAATGTTTTGAGGGAGGTAAGAGTGAAACAAGGCAGTAACATTTTGCTTGTTTTTAACATTCATATTTTACATCAATAGCACTTACAGCTGATTTACTTAATATAAAGACTAACTTTACCATGACTGCAAGAGGTTGCTACATAATCTGGGTAACTTTCTGTTTACTAATGATGAGTAACGGTTGATAACTGTCCAGACTACCAGTACTATATGTGCAGAAAGGCACCTAAATCTCAATATCTGTGACCATTTAATAACATATGAATCTGATTTTTTTTTAGCTCTGTTTTTAGTTTCTACCACTCTTGAAGTGAAATACGTGGCTGTTTAGCTGCTAAATGCTCCGCTGTGTTCACAGGGATTCGCTAGCTTTAGCTGTTGTTGCTGGTGTTGTCTGAGTGATGCTATAAGGGAAGTAACGGTGAACCAAGACAGCAAAGATTTCTGCGATCGTATTTCACATTAATAGCGCTTACAGCTACTTTAAAAAAAAAAAAATAATTTTTAAACATTAGCTTTACTACAACTGAAAGAAGACGTCTCTCTAGGTTACTTTCTGTTTATCAGTGAGGAGAATGGATGATAACACATTTTCTGGCCTAGTAATATGTACAGGAATGTGCCTATTTGCGTTATCTATAAGTGTGATAACAACTAATAGTGTCTGAATCTGGGGTGTTAGATCAGTTTTTGGTCTCTACCACTCCTGAGCGAAGATATCTGGCTGTTTAGCTGCTACATGCTACATTAGTTGCTAGCTGTTGTCGTCTGCTTTTTGGTACTGATGTAGGTAGAGTACAGTGTTTTTTTTACTGTTGCTAAAAGTGATGCTATGAGTTCAGGATGATAAAACAAGACAGTAAAGTTTTGCTTGTTTTTAGCATTCATATTTGACAACAATAGCACTTACAGCTGCTTTATTAAAAACAAAAACATTAACTTTACTATGACTACAAGAGGTCACCGACATAATCTGGGTTACTTTCTGTTTATCAGTGATAAGAATAGATAGAACACAGTTTCTGGTCTATTGTTATGTGCAAGAAGACGGCCAATTTCAATATCTATGGGTGTAACATCAAATAGCATCTGAATTGGGCATTTAAGCTTCATTTTTGTTCTTTTACACTCTTTAGCTGCTAAAAACTCCACTGTGTTCACCAGCTAGTTGCTAGCTTTCGCTGTCTGTTTGTTGCTGTGCAGGTATGTTGGGTTTTCTACTGTGTCTGAAAGCGATGCTATAAGAAAGAGTGAATGAAGACAGTCAAGGTTTTGTTTTCGTATTCATTCTGTGTCAGACTAAAAATCCAGGATTCCACTCTGAAGTCCAGACTCCACACTGTGCAGTCATTCAGTATGTATTTCTTCTGTTCTGTGACCCTGCAGCAGCTTTACGTTCTATTATAAGACAAGTTTGTCTCAACTGTTACATAAGTCTGAACTATAAAATCAGCTTTGATCTTCATACAAGCCAAAGAAAAGAGATGAAACTACTTATTTCTAGAAAGAAAAGAAAATTGCTTCCAGCCTGAATCTATAGATTAAAGCAAACACCTCTTATTCTACGAGTCCCGTCTTTTTAATCGAAGGAAGTTTTTACGAATGCATTCACACGAAGTTATCAGACTCGAGCTCCTGAATGATATGTAAACCAGGTGGGACTTACGGCTCATATTCTTCTTGTTTCCTCACAAGCTTTCATTTTTATCAGGACCTTTAATAAAGCAATAATTCTGTTAATATTTTAGCAGCAGACCTCCCTTGGGGGACATGGTATATTAGACCGTGACTCGGTAAATGTGCCACATGCTGATTTAATTCAAGTTTTCGTAATTCTAATGAAGATGCCCATCATTCCGCAATGAGGGCGATAAAAAAGTTTCTCAACCAAGCCAACATTAATCTTCCCCCGATGCAGTGAGGAGGTGTGGGGAAAAAAAGAATTATAAATTACAATATGGTGCAGATCAGAGTGCTGGAACTCCTACCTGCTCGATGTAATGACTACACACAATGACTGATGGATATACACAACCTGTCCTCTCTTCTGGGTGCTGACGGGCTGCAGTAAAAAATGCCGGTGACATAATAAAGAGAGTTATGGTCCTCCAGGGAGAAGATCAGAGACTCGCTCGCTGCGTGGATCAGTACAAACATGCTATTCAAATGACAGCAAAGAGCCGGATTATCACCCCCCACGCAGGAAAAAACACCGGGAACACGCCAACATAAAGGAAAAGAAAACAGATGTCTGTCCAATTTGCAGCTAAATGGAGTTAGATTGCAAATTGTTCATTCTCCATTTCATTCAATTTCTTGATTTGTCACACACAGTGTTTAACTGTGGATGAAAACCGAAGTTTTCAAACCTCTCTGTGTTCGTCGAGGTGACCTGAAGGTTCAGGTAGAGTTCCTTAATGCATAATTCACCTCACATGCTTCTATACGCCAGCTGACTTCCACTTTCTCACATGAGATGTTAAATATGCCGAGGCCGGCGTTGTCAATAACATCATTTAAGCATCGCGGCGCTTGCTGAGGTCCGCTGCAGGTAAGACGAAGAAGCAGCGACTGTTTATTTCCTCTTACAGCAGCTTCGCATGAGCAGGTCGGCCTGAAGGCAAGTCGTTTGCTATATTTAGGTGGTGTACTGCATAAATGCAAACCCCAAAAGAAATGAAAAATAGATTATACTGATACTATGCAAGGTTCCTGCCTCTATCTGTACATGTTTGTTTCACCAAAATATCCATATTCAGTTGGAATCACTCTCAGGAGCAGGTGTGGCCTTGTCTGGAAGTTGTAAGAAATCGGCTAACTTTCCGTGTTCAACTGTTTCCTGCTGTCGTTTTTTATATTCCTAAGACAAATTAAAAACACTTGGACCATTTACCAGAATTAGTCAGAGAAGTAAAAATGAACTGCAAAAGCTGAAACGGTACAGTGAGAAATTATACTTAGTTAAAAAGTTCATCTATTTGATTAAAAATGAGAAACTAAAGAGTCGTAATAGCTCCTAGCAATATATTTCACAACATAGTTCATTCATTTATTACATTAATGAATAAGTAACTAAATAAAATGCAGTTTGTGAATGCAATAATAAAAATGAGAATCCTAACGAGTATTTTTTATATTGCAGTGCATCAATCCCAGACCTCCGTTCATTATTTTTGAAATTTTACAGGCCATTAATATGCACTTCAGCTTTACATTTTTACAGTCTTACTGTCTTTAGCTGCACATGATAATTCTGCACTTATTTTAATTTTCTGCACATTATTTTGCACCTTTTTGTTTTTCAGGTGAGTCTTAACTTCAGCTTATGATGTGCACATTATTTTGCAAGATGATCCCCAACTTGAACCCATTATTTTGCATTTTTTGGACGGTCCCTAATTGAGACAGTCCTTAACCACAAGTCTTAATTTTGCACTTGAAAAGTTTGAAAAGTGCAAAATAACAGACTGAATTTATCAACTGATGTGGACTTTTGAGGCTGCTTGTGCGTTTAGGCCCCTAACTTCAGGTCAGTAATATACACTTTTAAGATGGTACTTAACTTTACAATGGCAATTATGCATTTGTAAGACGCCCCCTATATTCAGCCTCTTATTTTGCACTTTTTTTGGAGATGATTCTTTACTTCAGCTATTATTTAGCAAGACGATCCCTTACTTTTGTCCGTTATTTATCACTTAAGATGGCCCGTAACTTCAGTTTGCTATTTTGCATTGAGAGGCAATTATTTTGCATGTTTAAGACAGTTTGTACCTTGAGTCCACCACCTTCACCTTTAAGTGACTATCTTCAGTCCCTTAGTTTGCACATGTGTGACGGTTCCTAACTTCAGGCCATTAAAATGTATTTTAAATGTAGTCCTTAACTTCAGTTTGCTATTTTGCATTGAGAAAGTCCTTAACTTCACATCATTATTTAGATTAGATAGAACTTTATTAATCCCTTAGGATGGTTTCTTCAGGGAAATTAAGGTTCCAGTAGTAGCACTTTTAAGGTAAAGTCCACCAATTCTCACTTTTGAGGCAATCCTGAGCTTCAGCCTGTTATTTTACACATTATTAATGGTCCCAAACTTTAGGCACTATATGCCCTAATATGCACTTTAAAGATGGTACTTAACTTCAGCTTTCCATTGTACACTTTTGAGTCACATAGTAATTCTGCACTTTTAAGATGATTCTTAACTGTAGCTCATGATGTGTTCAGTATTTTGCAAGACGATCCCTAACTTGAGCCCATTATTTTGCACTTTTCAGATGGTTTGTCTTCAGTTTGTCATTTTGCACTTGGAGACAGTTTTTAACTTCACATCATAATTTTGCTTTTTAAGTTCAAGTCCATCAACGTGCACTTTTCAGACATGTTGTACTTTCCTATACCTTCAACTGTTATTTCCTGACGTCCATAACTTCAGGCCATTAACATGCACTTTTAAGATGGTACTAACTGCAGCTTTCCATTTGAGCCAACTCTTAACTTCACATGGTAATTTTGCACTTTTAAGACATCCCCTATATTCAGCCAGGTATTTTGCAATGTTTTGGAGATGATTCTTCACTTCAGCTATTATTTTACGATCCCCAACTTTAGTTTGTTATTTATCACTTTTCAGATGGTCCCTAACTTCAGTTTGCTATTTTGCACTTTGAAAATGTCCCGTTAGTTGATGTCAAGCTTGTACTTTCAGCCCATCACATTTTACTTTTGAGCCGATCCCTAACATCAGCCAGTTATTTTACACGTTTATGACAGTTCATAACTTCAGGCCATTAATATACACTTTTAAGAGAGTTCTTAACTTCACATGGAAATTCTCCACTTTTAAGATGACCAGTAAACACATTCTGTTATTTTGCACTTTTTCAACATGATTCTCAACTGCAGCTCATAATGTGTCCACAATTTTGCAAAACACTGGTCCCTAACTTCAGTTTGTCATTATGCACATTATGGTCTTTAACTTCACATAATAACTTTGCATTTTTAATTCAGTCCCTAAATTCAAGTCGATCGTGTTTCACTTTTGATTCAAGAGGTGGCAAACTTTTTACACTTTCTGAGACGGTCCTTAACTTCACATTGCAATATTACACTTTTGAGACAGTCCCTAACTTTAACTTGTCATTTTGCAGTTTTAAAATATATATATTTTAACTTCATTATATCATTTTGGCATTCTGGCATCATAACTTTGCACATTTAAGAAAGTCCCTAAGTTGAAGTCAATCATTTTGGGTACCTTTGAGATGGTTCTTATATTCACATCTGCTTATAACAAGATTTTCAAAGTTTGAATTCTTATCCTGGGTTAAATCTGAAAAACACTGACGAAACTGAGGGTAAACCAATTAGAATATATGACTGACTATTGGTAGTTCCTTTTTGCATTCTAATAATCGGTGTGCAGAGAGCAGTTACCTGATATCAATGGAAACCTGCAAATGTTATGACTAAGAAACAAAATCTGAAGTCATGTGTTTTAATGTGATTTATGGGTTATTATCAGAAAGATAGAGTGTCTTTGGGTTCCAGTTTGACTTGGAAAAAACGGTGAATTTGTGCAGGTCAGGATCATCTTAAGGAAAACGCAAATATCGTCACGTAAATATGGATGCAACCCTGTTCTCAGTGTATCATCTGCTCGATGCAACAGCATCACATTCAGTTACATCCCTTCTACTCATTAATTTATTCCAAAGACAGCTGCTAACGTCCTGAATACCAAATCAGGGGTGTGAGCATGCAACCACTTGCAACCATAATTTATCCGTCCCAATAAACCATTTCTTTAAACAAACATTTCATTTCTATTCATCATTAAGTCCCTAAATTACTCCCTGTTAATGAAGACTCCTAATTATCCATTCACATTCATTTCTGCAACATTAATTTACATGGAAAAAAGGCTTCATTTCTCCTTTCTGTGACATTGCTTTGGCTCCCTATGAGCTAAATATGTGTATAAAGACAGGCAGAAATAGCGAAGGAGACTGAAGCCAACATTCATCACCGAAATTAACAATTTCATGATTGATGCTAATGAAAAAAAAAAAAAACTGCCTCAACTCTCCTCCCCCGTGAATCCCATTAGCCAAGTTCAGCACCATCATGGACGCTGCAGAAATCTTTTTCATGTGCAGAAGTTCTGTTGGTTGGATGAGTTGTACCTGCTGCTCCAAAATAAAAAACTCAATCTGATGTAATTACAGAAGAAATGGAAGCTTGTGAGGGACGGGTTTTTAGAAACGCAGCAACATAGCAAGAAGCTGCCATCTGTTATTGAAAGATTTACTAATTAAAGCTGCTCTAATTACGCTTCCCGTATGGATTCTGGTTGACAGGACAGAAAATTCTGTCTAATGACACAATGCATGCATCATCCTGACCCGACCCTCGTTTCTGCAGCAATTAAAACCTGAAGAGTGCTGGTAGACGCAGCAGGCCTCCATCTCTCATCATCGGAGAGGGAAGCGCTGTGTTTTTTTTATTATTTTTTTAACCCTCAGATCAACTCATCAGTGCTCTGCTGAGGGATCAAACGGGCCGGAATTTGCTTGAGGTGTGAATCTGAAGAAGTCCTTCGATTGAGGAACACGGTAATAAGACCTCCACTTGAACTAAGCGAAGCTCTTGAAGCCCCCGGGCGAAGTCGAAAATGCACGAGGAAATCTCATTAGGCACAATACTTCTTCCTACACAGCTGCCCCATCACAATGTCGAGCTGAAGGAATCCCAGCAGTCGGGTTTAAGGACAGCATGGAGAAAAGATGAAAAAAAAATAGCAGCAACCCGAAGAAACAAAGACATCCCACTTGCCTCGATGTGCCTCGGTGGCACTAAAACAGACGTCTTTAAAAAAAAACAAAAAAAAAAACCTGCCGAGCTGCAAATTTCCCACCATGAGACAAAGTGAAAGTGCTCAAACCAGCAATATTTTAGATTCCCAGGTGGAGGAACGGAAGCTCTTGCATACGAAGCACATATAAACAGAAAAAAAAAACGTCTTCCGAGATAACAGGAAAAAAAAAAGTCTCACCGAGATAAAAATAGACAGCTTCAAACAAGTCTAGACTTTGTTCGGTTGCTTGCTGAGGGAAGAAAACCTTTCCAATGAGTCAACCGTGCTGCTAAAGAGACACTGGAGGAGCCATTCAAGGCCGAATTCAACTTTAGGGCGCCAATAAGAACCGGCTAATACTTTAATTTTGCAATGAGGAGCGTATTAGTGAATTGCTCGCTTTCATCTGTGAAAAAATGTATTTGTAAAAGCCATGAAAGCTCAGTGAAACTCATCTGTCTTGAGCATGAGTCACTGGATGTAAGAGGGAGTTAAATGAGTGTTTTTACAAATCATTATTTCTGTGCACGTGGTTGACCTTGGAGGAGGCAGAGAGGCTCAGTGGGAAGCAGCAGGTTTTTACTGATTTTAATGGGTTTCTTTTGCTTCTTTTAGTGAAAAATGAAACAATATTCAGTTAAAATCAAACCCCTCTGCATTTAAAGCTGCCTTCCTGTTTTTGCAGAAACGTGCCTATTTTTACCTCCACGAAGCGAAGCGGCGGAGGTTATGTTTTTGCTGGCGTTTGTCTGTCTGTCTGTCTGTTTGTCCGAGTGTCTGTTAGCAAGATAACTTGAAAAGTTATGAACGGATTTTGATGAAATTTTCAAGAAATGTTGATAATGGGACAAGGAACAGATGATTAAATTTTGTAGGGCTGGACCCTAATAATCGAATATTCGTTCAGTGCGGTGGTATTCAAATAGTAAATTTGACATTCGAAATCACCTGAATGCTGTAACTGCTGTTTTTTTTTTTCATTTTCTCTATAACCAACTTTGAGCATCAATATTATGGGATGTATAATAGTTTGAACAGTAAAACTGCAGCAGTTTAATGTCTGACAGAGTCATACAAACAATCATTGGTACCCTGGATGTGTTTCTGACAAAACTTTAAGAAGTGCATCTTGGGTAAACTTTCAAGGCTCATATCAGCATGTGTGATAGGTGGTTGGTGAGAACACAGCAAATGAAAGATCTCATTTTTTAATCGACATTTGATACCAGGATCATCTTCTAGATATGATTCACTCTAAAATAATACTGATTCTTTGTATAGGCACTGCATTGTCTATTAATTGCTGTTATTTTCTTGCTTTCATTATTTTTGTCTTGTTTTTATCATTTTACAGACCAAAATAGATCAATTAAAAGGTGCTTATGTGTGGTACCACATTTTATAGTGGACAGAAATAATGAATACATTTTACAATTACAATTACTTCTGCAGATGGTTAAAACGTTCTCTTTTCGAGATAATAAAACAGCCACATTCTTTCCTACTAAATCAAAATATGAGAAAAGGTGAACCTACTAAATACTGACATGACGGGTGTGAATTCATATGCAACTAGAAAAGCACTCAGAGAGTGCAGACCTCCGCCAAGCAACTCATGTCCACCCATTAGGGCTGGTCCGAATAATTCGGCTCGGGTGGGGGGTGGGGGTAGGATGGTAGGGGTTGGGGTGGTGAGCGGTGTAGGGTGGGGTGTGAGGCGCTAAAATGTAAAAAGTGAGCCGCTGTGATGGATGTTGGGGTCCAATTAATGATGAATATACTTCGGGGGGAGGGAGCGGGGGGGAAGGGGGGCACCAAAATTTAATCACTTGTTCCTTGGCCCATTATTA
>OMNN01101397.1:0-17290 GCA_900302755.1 Chromis chromis
GTCAAATCAACATCTTGGGCCATTGTCATGTTCCTCAAGATGTTCCTGATTGTTTGATGTTGTTGCCATGTGGTGGGGTGCATTTTCCTGCGGGGGTAGGCCAGTGACATTTGGGATTGCCATTTGCATGAGGGAGTGTGCTTGTTCTGGGACATTGTTTATTTGGGTGTCTAAGTCTCATCAACACGGATGTTAAAATCCAAGGTTTTCCAGCAGAACACCACATAGTACCAATATGATCAATGTTATTCACTTCACCTGTCAGTGGTCATGTTGTGGCTGATCGGTGCATCTTTTACTCTCTTACTCTCTTACTCTTTTACTTGCTTTTATTACTTTATTTGTATCAACTGGTGTTTTTATTCTATTAATCTAATGAGACTCAATATTTTGCATTTTGTATATTTTGCTGTGTCCAATTTTTGCTTCTCGGGTCTTTTTCTTTCTGTTTGGTCTGACTGTCTTTCTGTTGCAAAATTGAATTGCCTGTTTGTTGAGCTGCAGTATAAATAAAGTTATTATATGTGAGTGATTTTGCACTTGCCTCTGTGCTTGTGGCATATTTGCTGAGGACAGATAACACAATAATGTCTTTATTGTGGATCTGCTCACCAGTTACAATGATTTTGTTGTTACCTCAGCAGTTAATCAGGAACATCTCTTTATCTCAGTGTCACATGGTGGATAAAAGGGTGGTCACTGTGGTTTATTGCAGGTCACATGGTGTTTTTGTTTTTTAATCATATTCTGATTATGTTGAAATATGAGCTTGGTTTTCTTCCTCCTGCCGTTGCATATAAGTAATTCTGATTTTGTCTTCAGAGCAGTGCGGCTCGTTGCTGTTAATTCTGTTTTTGACTCCACCGGCTTCCCGTCGGGAGGAGGGTGAGGACGGGGAGGAGGAGGAGGAGGAGGAGGAGGGGGTTACCCGGGGTGAGGTTCCGACCCCGGCTGAACCACGAGCGGTGGGAAGGACCGACGCGGAGGATGATGAAGAGTCTGGAGGAGCAGAAACATCCAGATGGTTTCAGGAAGCTTCATGTGTCTCAGCAGCTGCTCGATCTGTGAGTAAATCCTCCTTTATTTACTGCTTTATTGCCACTCACCTCACGGACTTGTTTGAAATATCGGGACCAAATCTATCGTCTTAAATAGGCTAAAGCTGTTATTATTAATTTCCTAGAGTTTGAAATGAGATGGGAATTTAATATGAAATGTACTTTAAAGCTGTTTAAACAGGCTGATCATGCGATATTTTGGATTAACATTTAAATGACACATTTCAGATTTTTTTTGCATTCATTTCCTACACATCTACAATACATCATCTAATATACTCTCATAATAACAGCATATGCGTATTCACTTGTTGTAAATAAAGTTTTTTTGTTTGTTTATTGCTGTTAAAATAGTAGATTTAGTAGCAAATAGGACAGCTTGCTTTAAAAAGTCTGCATTACAAGCTACAGTCATTTGTTTTATAATTTGAATTATTGTGATTTTATATTTATTTATTTGTTTAAAACATTTAAAAAAAAGATTGCAATCTTGTAAACAAATAATCACCTCAAAACTTGCATCTGTGTTTTTCCACCACTAAGTGGAGCCATTACAGTGCAGTTGGTCCAGAGCCTCCAGCCTTCAGTGAGGAGAGTTTGACCATGTCAGGTCAGTCTGTGGGCCTCATTATCCAGGACCAGCCGGCACCCTCTCTGCTGGCCGGGCGTCACGGAGCAACCGCCTCCTTCGCTGATGAGGCCGTTTCCATCCTGAGCTCCACCAGCCAGCTGGCCCGAACCCTCCTGGGTCACACCTTCGCCCTGAAACGCAAAGAGAGCCCCGAAACTATGGCCGGCAGCAGCTGTGATGAAGACAGTGCACGCCGCAAACGCGAGTTCACCCCCAATGAGAAGAAAGATGAAGGCTACTGGGACAAGAGGAAGAAGAACAACGAGGCGGCCAGAAGGTCCAGAGAGAAGCGGCGAGCCAATGACATGGTTCTGGAGAGGAGGGTGCTGGGTCTGCTGGAGGAGAACGCCCGCCTCAAGGCCGAGCTGCTGGCCCTCAAACTCCGCTTCGGCCTGGTCAAGGATGCATCCGATGTGTCCATCCTGCCGCTGTCTGCACCCCTCTGTGCCCAGCCAACACCCAGCACAACACATTACTACCACAATGATGCACCCTCATACCTCAACACTCAGCCGAGCACCCACCAGAACCACCCTCAAAACCAGGTCTACGGATCGAGGGCGTCCGAGCCTCTTTCAGGTCATAGTGCATCTGAGGAGGGCAGCGTCTCTACCTCATGTAGCTCAAATGTTGGTAGCCCAGTGTTTTTCGATGAGACGGTGGTTCCTCAGAGGGAGCTGGTGGACGAGCAGCACATCTGTCCAATGGAAGTCAGCGAGAGTCAGTATGTCAACAGACAAGAAGACGGTTTGAGGAGCCTCCCACATAAGCTCCGTTTCAAAGGCCCCGGAGGCAGCAGTGATGGAGGTGAGGCGTCTCCACTGTCTGACAGCAGACACAACGGCCTCCCCGTCGCCACAGTGGGACCAAACATCCAGATCAGACACCAGCAGCAGCCCAGGTGGGATGCTCAGACAGAGAGTCAGGCTCCTTGGTGCAGGGAGGAGGCTGGCGGTGGGCAGCAGTATCAGGGTTCCTCCTCTGGATATTACAGTTCCTCCTTTCAGCAGAACTCCAGGGACAACAAGTATACGAATGAGGACGTCAGTCTCAGGTCGCAGATCGGCTGTTTGTCTCAGGAAGTGGCTCAACTCAAGAGGATGGTCTCTCAGCAGCTGCTCTCGAAGATGGCTTGAGCAGAGGAGGGTTAAAAGCCAGACGGAAGCTAACATCTATCCAAACCATCAAACTCATGACCTGCTCGGCTCCACGGTGCAGAAAGGCACCGGTGTGAGCAGCTACCTCTGACAGGACAAACTTTATTAACAGCTTCTCTGTTTGCCCTTATGATGAACAACAACAACAACAACAACAACAACACATTTAATAACCTAAAAGTGTTTTCTGTCTGAGTCATGACACATCCTGGGATTATGCTGATTTCAGTGTATTTGAAAGATGCTGTACAATTCTCAACTAAACACGTCGATCAGAAACACTGGAAGGGGATGTTAGGTGGTATAGAGCAAAGCGTGATCCATATGTAACACAAATGTGAACATTAACACCTTTCCTCACATGTGTCTTCATTGAAACGGCTTACATTTGTTTGTTGCATAACATCTACTTGTGCTAAATATATGATGAATGTGATTAAAATGGCTTTTTGGAGTGCACTGTGTCTGTATCTGCTTTATCTCATTATCTCAGGCCACTATCATCGTCACTGTTCACAACCTGTATTTCATTTTATGTAAAAGACTAGAAAAATCTTTTATGACAACAAATTGGCATTGAAAAATAAGATTAAGAAGCCTTGATTAATATTAATTTGTGCAGACAACCATGAAAACCGCTAAAGCAATCCATCTTCAGGTGAAAGAAATAAGATTAATTCAATTAAAATAAATGAAATAGCTTCTGACAAACATAATCAGTATGAAATATGTATCAGCCGTAGTTGGCATTGCTCTCAACATATGTGATCTGGTACATAACACACATATGGCCACAAATGTTGAGTAACATGGCACCTAAAGCTGGCTTATAATTCACTCTGATTATGTGTCATAAAGATTGAGAGTCAGTATGAGTCAGTCTGTTTGGATCTGCTGGAAGAATAAATTAATAATATTTCACCTGAAGACTGAGTGCCTTTTTTCCACGGTTGTCTGCAATATAGACACTAAAAATTAAATTTAATTTAAAAAAGTCAAATACAAGGTTACAATTTCATTGAGCAGATGCTTTTATTCAAAGCAACGTACATAGGTAGGTAGACGGGGCAGCATTAAGGACCTTGCCTAAGCGTCCTCACTGGACACCTTGTTGCAAGGTCTGGGGTGTTAGTCACTGAGCTATCCAGCTGCTGGAAAACATAAATTTGAATAAAGTGCAAAAACAATAATGTACAGACACTTTCATCATATGTTTTGTAGAGAAACACTGTAAATTTACAGATTTTTCCTGAATGATATATTTGTATCCAGAATTACAGAGTTTGAATGTAAAAGCTCACATAAATATAAAACTAATAAGATTTACGAGGAAAAACATCATATTGATCGATGACCTTTATACAGAGCTACATATTTAATTATTTTTTTCTCATTTTGCATACATTTGTATGTAATTTAGCAACAGAGAAGGCTGGACTCCTAAATTAATAACATTCCGTCTTATTTTATTTTCTGTAAAAAAAACAAACAAGAGAGACAGAGAGAAATAAATATATTGGCATAATATTTAAAAGAACAGCTGGGTTGTTAATTTATAGATAATGACTGTAATTTTACACTGTCTTCCATACAATTTAACAGAAAACCACTGTTAGATTCCTCTTCAAAAAAATTGTGATTTTGTTTTTACAGTGTAATATCAAATAAGATTTCCTGGATCTTGTCTTCTTTCCACATTTCTACCCTCCTCAATAAAGAGCATGTGTCAGATCAGCCATCAGAGCCATGAAGCACCTCCTACCTCCTTTGTAAACTATGAAGAAATTGTGATGGGTTTTAGTACAAGTTTACTCTAAAAGATAAAAAAAATCTGTAAAAACAAACTGTTTGAATCAATCTTTTTGAGTTATGACGATTTCTAATGTGATTATGTTCAAACAATGAACTATATTAAGTTAAGAGATAAGAATCAAAGGCATTTTAAATTAGCATTTAATTAATGATATTTCAAGTAGATAAAAATTCAGTTGTTCCAACTAGTTTTTTCTTCTTCAAGTTATTTAAAAGGAATCTTCCTCAATTACACTCAGTTAAGTTTCAAAGTTGACAAATGTTGAAACAATTAGTGTACAGTACAATCACTGGCCTACCCCCGCAGGAAAATGCACCCCACCATATGGCAAAAACATCAAACAATCAGGAACATCTTGAGGAACATGACAATGGCCTAAGATGTTGATTTGACCTCCAAACTTCCTAGACCCCATTCTGATCAAGCATCAACAGGATGCAGTGGAACAAGTTTGATTGACAGAGGCCCCACTGCACAAGCCAGAGTACCCAAAGGATCCACTGCCAACGTCCTGGTGCCAGACCCCATAGGACACCCTGAGAGGTCCTCTTGTCCATGCCCAATGGTTCAGAGCATTTTTGACCACATAAGGGGGATATATTAGGCAGGGGGACATAATGTTATGCCTGATTGGTTTATGTGAATAATGTATAATCAGTTAATGTGCACAATATATCCATTTTGTTTCCTTCTTTTTCCTATTTTGGAAAAAGTCTAAAGCCTTGGTATCATCTCAGTGAGGCTGTACTTATGCCACGTTAATCTCAACTTTCCAACTGAAATCACTTTCATGTCAACATCCAAGCGTCTTTTTTGGAGGTGCAAAAGTGCTGGCAAAAGCAAGCAAACATGAATTTTTCATGTCAGTGAAAGTATACTTGAGCAAAGTGCTAACACATCTTGGGTTAGTGTGTTAACATGTTAACATTTATTATTTATAAAACAGAAACACTTAAAGCTGTGTTGCCTTGAATGCTCATAAAATTAAAGATTAAATATTTAAATTTCACCAAAGTTATTATAACTCATCCTGATGGGGACATAATTATGTGTACCAGATTCAATGAAATACTCATACAGTGGTTTTTGAGATATTTCAGATGGCGGACAAACCAACCAACTGGCTAACACCTAGGTCTGAGCTGCTCGCATAAGAAGAAACCGGTATTTCCTTCTTCATGCTGTGCAGATAAAGGACAATATGAATATAATTTAAGGAAATAAAAAATAAAATACAGAATTTGTCTGCTTAGTATATTTGAATGATCATTATTGAAAACTGAGGAGAAAGGAATAACACTGCATCTCATTAAAATACACCAATTCTCTGAAGCCTACCTGCTCTCCTATCAGCCTTTCCATACTTAACATCATCTGTTCATTATCTTTTAAACCAAATCACACCTCTTCTCCCAACATTTTTGACAGCCTTCTGTTGGACTGCTGGTTGGCATGGTTTTGAGATAATCACAGACTTCCAGGTACAGCAGGGAGTCCCCATAAGCCTCCAAGCGGTAAATGTCACAGTGGCTCCAACTACGACCTCTGTCATCTCAGCAGCTCGCTGAGAGGAGAAGGACATAGCCCACTGGTTTTCATCATACACACAGTCTGGAACACGCACGCACGCACGCACGCACGCACGCACGCACGCACGCACGCACACATTTTCTGTCTCATGCTTCAGTGAATATGAACATACACCAATCACCCACAACATTAAAACCATTGACAGGTGAAATGTATAACAATGATCTTCTTGTTACAATGCAATGTTTTGCTGAGAAACCTTCCAACCTGGTTTTAATGTAGATGCTACTTTGACATTTACCACCCACCTAAATATTACTGCAGACCATTTACACACCCCCATGACACAGCACTCATCGATGGCACTGTCCTCCAGCAGGACAATGTGTCTTGGTACACTGTAAACACTGCTCAGTGATGACTCGAGGAACATGACCAAGAGCCCCAAACACTGACCCAAGCTCCCAAACTCCCAGACCCCAATCTGATTTAGCATCGACAGAATGCATTAGAACAAGTTCGATGTATGGAGGCCCCACCCAGCGAACAACAGGATTTACTGCCAACGTCCTGGCACCAGACACCCCAGAGTTCTTGTGTCAATACCGTGATCAGTCAGACCTGTTTTGGTGTTACAAGGGGGACATACACAATATTGTTGGAGATGATCTGTGCACTCTCATTAACACACATATTTGTATACCGACATGTCAAAGCAGTCAAGGCTTTGGAGGAAGGACTTAATCATTATAGGAGTAATTATAGGAAACATGATCAAAACCTTTTTCCCATAATTTGTGCTGTTGAAAGTCGTTTTTAAATGAAAATCCCCAAACACTAAAGCAAAAGCTGTGATTAAAAGCTGACAGTGGTGAGACCGTTATAGTGTCATGGCTCCAAAATAACTATCAAGTTATGTTTGTTTCCCAAAACCACTACATCACATAATCCCCCTACAGTATGTATGTATGCAAATTACAAGATTAATTTGCAATTAGGGGCTATATAAATAAAACTAACTTAAAGTTGCTAATCACGTGGAAGTTATTTTGCAAAGGCATGCATGAAAGTTATATCTGTGCCTGGATTTTAAGCACATGTGCAGAGACATCTCTGTGATGTTGAGGCAAAGAGACCAATGCCTTCTACACTAATTTCAAAAAGTTTCGTGGCATCCCACTGATGAGTATTGGGTCTGCATTTTGCATTCCTCTGACAACCTATCAATGCAGTAAAGCTGCTTCACAAACGAATGTCTGCCCAAAGCTACAGCTATTAATTAACTAATCTCTACTACTGTTGCCATCTCATTACTTTAATGGTAAGAAAAAACAGCATGACTGCCAAGTGTATTTTGAAAACTGATCTGTTGCTTAGCTCCAAAAAATGCCAAACATGAACCCGCATGCCATATTAAAGAGATCAAGATTGATCCACTATGAAACCACAAACTACCTGCGCTGTGGTTTTCATATTAACCACAGCAGATATACACAGTGCATATGAATTCAGTAAAGCTACATCAGCAAGGCGTCATCACATCATCAGGTCTTACTGTGTACGTAGCCACCTCATCAAATGGTCAAATGCAAGACAGCATTGCCCTATTCGACGTACTCTCTACACTTATAGTACACTGAATGCACAATGAAAAAGTAAAAGCATCTAAATGATAAATCATGATTAATAATAAATCATCTTCTCAAATTTTTCTAAAGCGACCAACTGCCTTCTATTTACAAATTCAGCCCTCTTTCTCACCACTGACTGACTATAGGCAAGTTCAGTATTAACTGGCCTTTTAGCTGCAGTTTGGACCATCGCCACAAATCAAGGTCTGTCTAGCTTGCTAGATGGCTGACATTTGCTTACACATTTATCTTCCGTGAGTTTGTTTGTTGAGACTGGCTGAAGGAGGCTTTGCAGATGGAGACCAGCCACCCAAAACTATTAGATCAAGTGAAAGATGCACAGAAAAGCAAGCCAGTGTGTCGATTCTCAGAGGGAAGAAAACTATTAGCAGCTGTTTAACTTCACAGTGAGTCATTTGATACTTTGTTGATATTAAAAATATAGCTAATGGATTTTTAACAGGGTCTGCTGTTTGCTATTTCACATGCCTGCAGAGCTGTTGAGTCTTTAGCAGACTTATAAAAATTTGAGTTTTTGCTGATCTGCTTTTGAAATCTGTGAACAGTCTGCACTGCTCCAAAGTCAGCAGTTATAGATCCATCCATTTAATTTGTATCACTTAGTTTCTAATTTTTTCTCCTCACCTGGCCCTCTCCCATTTGCTATGAACACTTGGCCACACAATCATTTTCACATTATCTGTTAGATGTTCAACTATAGCATGTGTTAATGCAAACACAACATCAATGAAATCTGACAGGTGGCATTTGAGAACCCCAGGAGACCTTTTGCATGCTAATGCACACTTATTAAAATGACATAGCTAAACCATCAGTCAGCCGGGTTGGCGGGGAAGTGGGCTGTGGGGCGAGACTACATGCAGCATTCATCAGGAAGGTAAATTCAGAGAAAACACCTCGAGAGAAGGGAATGAGCAGTGTAGTTTTGATATGCTGTGGAGGTTAAGATAACCTAATCTGTCATCTTTCATTGATCTCTGCATGCTAGTTATGTTTGTCATAACAGACGGCAGGCAATAGCTCATGCATGCGTCGCTGTCATGTTTGATCATTTATCAGTTTCTCAGCTGAAGTAAATGTGAAAGTGTCTTTATGTTTTCAGTAAGAACAGCTCTATTCATTGATACAGATTTGCTACTGTGAATCAGAGTGTGAAACTGAAACCAAATAACAATAGATTTCAGTTTTGTTGCACATACCCATTGCCAAACCTTTTCCGTTTCTTATGAATACTGTAACATCAGCATTTACAAGGTTTGGTAGAAGCATAATTTTTAGGATTACAAAATGCTGGCACAAAGCACGAGTGCATCGAATAAGGTTCTATCTGAACAGATATTGTAAGATATTGAGCATTAGTGATATGGCATCCCCTGTACCTGTTTAACCCAAAATTAAATCAATGATTTTGATACCACGTGTATAGAACCACATAAAAAATATGATGAAAATGTGAATGGTGCAATTTTGTTTACAAAATACTGGAGTGACACAACGCTGAGGTCTTTAGACTTGCATTTTTTTCATCAGGTAAATGATTAGCATACTGCTCCTGTAGAAAATACCAATAAATCTGACTGAAATATTGTCATTTCACACACAAGTATCTAAAACCACAAAAATTAAACAAAAACTACCTTGATAACTAGCCATAGTTGATTTTTATACTCATGTGCTGATAAAAGTGTAAAGCTCTCTGGTCAACAAGCCTATATAAAATACACACACCTACTCTCTGAAGCCCAGGGATGCCAGTCCAGGTAGTAGTTTCATATACTAAAAGTTGATGGAGAGGTGGCATTTGCATGTTTGCATCCACATTTTGTCTTGAAATGACCTCTCAGAATGTCATTTACTAATAAAGACACATTGCCAAATCCAGTATCGACCCACTCTAAGGTTAGTCTCACTCATTAGGTCTTCAAATGATTTTATGAATTTTGCTCCACCATCCTAGCACCACACATAATACCAACCCATATGGGCTGTGATTTCACAAAATCCTCACCTCATAGCGACAGCCCCACGTGTGATAGAGTTAAATGACACTAAAAGGTCAACAAAAGGTCTTAGAAGGGCAGGAAAAGGGTTGGTATTAGACTGTCTTCATCCATTTGTGTCATGGGAGGTAGGGGAACACAGATAAGGGAGATTTCATTATTCCCCCTTCTCCCTCTTTTTTCACTTTGGCTTTATTCTCACTTACTCTCACAATTAGCAGAGACAAAGAAGTCCTAAGGGCTGGAGATTAAAAACCTGAGAAAGAATACTAATAACCTCACAGCAAATCATAAATTAGTTCAGCAGCTGCAGTGTTGTGGAGCTCCAGGTGTCTTTAACAGTCTTATAAAAATACTGTACCACTAATGTATGAAGAGTATGAGTACGGTATGTTTTTAATTTAGTTTTCTCTAATTATTAAGTACAATAAAAATGACCATTGGCCTGCACAAGTTTGTTATTTAGGTTTTTAATCTTTCAACATTGGTGACTGGGAACGCCGTTTGCACATTTTTAGTTGCTTGATATTTCGATTTGCTTAACAATCATTCGATAACATAAATGCACCACCATTTCTGTACATTTTGGCACAATTTTCTTAAAATTGGTAGATGACTCAGTCTCAGTGACACTTGGTTGCTGTAAGAGCATTTTTTAAAATACTTAACAGTCTCCTTTCCATACAATATATCGTGATTGTGAATAACTTTCCCAAGTAATCTTCCTGCTGCAGGATTCAGCAAGAAGATGGAAATTGAGTCATTCGCAGTGAGTACAAAGGCAGCAGAGTGGCTGTTAGTATATGTTAGCCAGAACTCTGACTTAGTTCTGTTCAGCACTTGACTGATGGCCCTCGCTGCCCTCATCCGTTACTCTGTCACCCGATTGAAATTGCCTTTCAAACGTTCTGGCACTTGCGTAAAAGTGAGCACTCTTCCTTTTTGTCCGGAGAGCAGAAAGGAGGCAGAGTGGCAAGTGAAGACGCACACAAAAAATCTCATTGCACTTGCATAGCTGTCAGATGTTTGTGGGACCACTTCAGAGGTGATCTAGGCCTGTGATGCGGATGGAATGCCAAAATGTGAACAAAACACACTGAGTGGAGAAATGAGGAAAGACAGTTAAGAATAAAAAAAAATGTATACACAAGCTGCAAAAAATACAACCAGAGAAAACACTACCATAAAGTATCATTATTACTGTCTTATAGACTGGATGCTGCAAATTACATTGATTTGATAGGTGGAAATAGGTTCAAATGTTCAAATTCATCCATATAGCTATGAAGTATAGTAACAGCTCAGACTTCACAGTGCAACAAGGGCAGCGTCTCCTGCCTCTTCTCCTCTTCTCTGACATGACAGCTCATTCCTCGACACTATTAATGACAGAGCTCCCCTTTTCCAGCGCTGACAGTCATCCATCAACCCGCGACCAGAACGGCCATCACTCCTTCACTAAATTATAACCTACTGCATGAGACATAAAATAGAATAATGGGCTGAAAATTAGCAAATTAAAGTCATTAGACTGCCATAATTGACCCTTGAGACCCATGTCCAGCAGTACACATGCTGCCTTAAGGTTATGTGTGTGTTTGAGGCACTTAATTAGGAGTATATTGGACCAAGATGGAATTTAATTCATTGAACAGCTGCAAACTAACAACTGACTGGCAGTAAACAAGGAGTCTGACATGGTGAGATATTTGCAGAGAGAAGAGCAAAAGAATTAGAAAGAAAAGACTAAATGAAAGGGGAAATAGATGATGATGTGAGATGGGAGATATTCATTTTCCATCTTCCAGACAAGAATAAAGACTGAAAAACGGGGAGATGAAAGATTTAAAAACCTTTTAACAAAACATGTGCAACTTTACAACAAGAATTTGTATGATGGTAAAGTATAAGCTTTATAATACACAGTGCAGGAAAAGCAGCTCTCCTAAATAGGTTTTGGTTGAACTCCACAACAGTTTGTTCTTTCAAATCTTTATGATATTATGAAAAGAGAGAATAAATAACATAATGTCTTGTATGTATTAGTCCTTATTTAACCTCTCCCTCTCCGTCTCTCCAATACAGACATTAATCTCAGGGTCTCTCAGGCTGAAGCATCATTGAATACAAAGGTTGTTTGTGTCTTTCACCTTGGCAGGCAACAGCAAGACATCCATCAGATTTAAAGCACATTTTCAAATACAGCCTGTGAACCAGTGTGCAAACTATGGCTCATCATTTGAAAATGGACAACAAATGCCTGTTTTATACAGTGAGAACACATGTAAAAGAGAAATTTTGCTTCATCGGTCTTTCATGTGAATACTGAATTGCTGTTTAAAACTGACCAACCCTTGTACGATTTGCTAATTAATAAAGATGAAAGACGGAGACAACATTAAAGATTTGCTTCTTTGGTTGCTTGCTTGGTTATTTATATGTTGTTCTGGAGGAAATGACGAAATGACGTTTTTTGTTTGTAAGAAACAGCAATGATGAAAACAACACTGTTCCCACTGCATTTATGATCCATAAGGGTTTTACTTTTTAAATTAGAATTCAGCTCTAATCAAAATTCTGTACAGTTGGATACTGTACTAGAAACTGTCAAAAAAATGTCCAGGACATGAGACTATCAAACACACCTACAGTATACAAGTAGTGTTTATATGAGAGTTTACTCATGTAGCCACAGATCCTTAAAATGTTGAGTGACTATGACAGTTTATGTCAACTGATTAATTGCATTAGTAAAACAGCTGTACCAACTGAGTGTAAATGTGCTGCACTTAACCATGCATATTCAATGTTGATTAAATATATTAATAAAACTACAACTGATTTAGGTGTAAGTTTGAGCAGGACTAGCAAGAATCTCAGTGATATAAAACATGCTATACAATTGGGCCTGTATCATTTGAATGAAACGGACAAAATAAAGCACCCTGTGCCTGTGTAGCCATTAAAATGACTCAAATTAGCTTCATACATGGACTTTTAATGACGTCACTGTACAGGATCGGTCAGCAAGGTTACCTCAAGAAAAATAAATTACACTAAAAGCAAAATTTCATCCGAATCATGTACAAACATAATCATGTCCCTGCCTTGATTCCTAAAACACTGGCACAGTGAATCACACTCTGGGACTGTACACAGGACATTTGTTGATTTTTGACTAATACAGTACATTAAATTTAGACCGTTAAATTTATAAAACTTCATATTTACAGAGAGTACAGCACTGTTCTGGAGGAAACAAGTGTTTAATAAAGTGCTATTTTCAACCACAACCAGCCTGCAAGTTCCATAAAAGAGTGTTTATATGCAGGACAGTGGTAGTTTGTCATGTTACAGTGCACATAAATATTGATTGTAATTGATGGGTTTCTGGGAAAAATAGCCATCAACCCATCCAATTACCTTCACTCAGAGAGCATGGCCCTGTTTACTTTTTATAATTTGGATGATGACCATGATGTGAGGGTAGAGGGAGTTGAATGTGTAGGGTGGAGGATAAGATAAATGGGAATGGGAAAGGATGAGACAAGGGCAATAAAACAAAAGTGGCCCAAGTCGGTTGCTAAGAAAGCGAGATGGGGTGAAGTTTGGAAGGTGGAGGGGTCATGTATGATGGAGGATAAAGTTAGTCTGACTGACTCTGATATCGTGCACAGGTCCAAAAGCCAGATTATCCTATTTTATGCTCTCATGAACAAGGCAAATGGAGTGAGGAAGATATGCAAATTGCTGTCTAATTGGCCTGTCAGGATACTGAAGCCCTGTCAAACCACTGTCAGAGAGAGGGAGAGAGCCATAGCCAGAGAACACAGAGAATTACTGGATTAGTTTCAGCTGCTATTCACTGCACATTTCATTAAGTAATTCCAGCTCACGCCAGGACCATGGGTCAGTGCTCTATCCTTGAAGAGCTGCTTCTTTCAGCTGTCATTTTGAGAAAAAGAGAGGCAACACATCACAGCTCTACCTTCCACCTGTCTGTCTCTCTTGACCAAAAACACAGATACTGCCAGTAAACAAGCTTTCGCTGGCTTCACTTCTCTGCAGATGGCACGACGAAAACAGATTTGAATACAGACAGGGTGGCAAGAAAATACTATTGAAACTGGAATAAATCTGTTACAAAAACACATTATTTTTCTCATGTGTAAATCAAAATTCAAAATCACTTCACAGTCAAACAACCACCTGTCCTCTTCTCTTTAACTATTAAACATACTTACACTAACAGCACCAGATTGAGCTAGTAGAGATTTATTGATTTATTGATTCACTTTCTAGCTGACTTGTTTTAAAAAGAGATCTTGGGTCTAGAATGTGAAGGTATTATTTAGATATAAATATCAGATGGCTACAAGCATAGTTGCAGAATAATATACTTAAATTAAAGCTGCATTGTCCAGCAAAATGTATCTTACAGATGTAAAAGATATATGCTGATTAAAGAAATGACGTTGTTCTTGGGAAAACGCTGTTTCTTTATTCAAGTGTAGAGTTAATTAGTCATAATATGATATAAGTATGATAAGGAAGGAAACATTTTCTCCTAGGTTACTTCTATAATTCACGTATCTTTGCCATTTAGTTCATGGCTTTTGTCAGAGTAAAATCAATTGTATGCTCTTAGGTTATCATATATTTATATGTTCATCATCTGTTATTTCTATTAATGATCAGCTGCTATATGATTTTCAGAGAAACAAAATTCTTCTGTGTTCAGAGTAACAGGCTGACTGCTGCTCATGGTAATGTGAGATGTTCATGTTTTACAGCAACATTAAAAAAAAATAGAGATCTCAGGTCTTCTCAGGTTTGGAGTTTCAGTCTGAAGTGGCTCCTTCATCAACTTATGAAATGTAACCTTGGATACAGGTCCTTCTAAGAAGATTCCTTTATCTCATCTCCACAAAGCTGGTCTGTCTCAGGAATGTAGGACTTAAAAGTTTTGGAAAACTGTACCATAAGGTTTAAACTTACAAGCTATTTATAACAATTGTCTGGGACAAAGAGGTAATGATTTAATTTTGTCTCTCCCCACATTGCAATGTCGAACTGTTATTCTCCACAATGTATACAACAGTCAATTTACACAAGCCAGCAATGTGTTTCTTTTCTTACTTAAGGTTATATGGCAGTATTTCCAGAACACTTTGGTGTTGTTCCTTTTCAGTAAATCAATCATACTATAGGTTGGGTGGGACTCGTCACCCTCAGAAAATGGACGAGAAGCTTCAAACATTGTGAACTGAAACCATATTTTCCAAAACCTAAACAAACAGAGTAAAAACGAAACTAGTGTCTGAGAATAATGGTTCCAAACAAAACACCAACGTCCAAAGTCAGATTTATGTCTCCAACCTCCTAAAGCCGACTTTGTGGTTCTTTCAAACTGGAAGTGTTTCCTACGACGTCATAGTCCCAGTTTTTAGAGCGAAAGTAAGTTTTCTTTAAAAATCAAAATGTAGTTTAGTTGTGTAGGAAAGTCATTTTTGTGAGACACGGTTGGCTTAACATACTTGTATAAGGGATAGCCAATGTATTTGCCAAATGTAGCACTATTTCAGGTAATGTTGGCTCAGAGTTGATGGAGTGTAAACTTCCCGAAGAGCTAGGCAGATGAGCCACTAATGGAACTACACTACACTAGATTTTCTTGAGTGGGTAGTTCAAAATTGCAGTTTGAATTAGAGAAGTTTCTCACAATCTTGTCGTGGAAAGAATAAAAAACAAAAAGACACCCTTCAAACTCTTTACGTGCTGGCTAGCACTTTAACAGTATTTTCTCTGTAAAACCCACCATTGTACTGTATCGATCAATCATTGTGTATGCTGTTTTTATAGTATGGTATTCTATATGGTAAGATACATGAGATCAGAGCATGCATGTAGAAGTATTACCAGTTGTAAAATGTGCTTTTATGTGTACAAAATACAAATTATAATGAAAAAGCTTCCAGAGAGAGTGGACCATATTTTATAACCTCATAGACACAAACATAAGCACACACAAAAACACACAGCCACAGCTCATTACGAGTGGACACACAAAAAAGAAATAGGGAGCAATCGAGAAATTGAAAATCATCACATGGTGTCAAGAAATGAGAGAAAGATAGTGCAAAATAGAAAAATGGGGTAATAGGGTGATAATGGAAGGGACTGGGTCCGTCGTAAAATCAATCAGAGGCTAAGAGGTTGTTTGACACTGTGAGCAATTTGACAACGCATTGATGACAGAGCTCCAGTGAAGCATTACTGGACATGTAATTACTCTGACCATCTTCTATGGATCCAATTAGCCTGCCTCAACAGTAGAGAGGCACGGTGATTCCCACCATATAACAGGATGAGGTTTCATTGCTGGTCAGTGTTTCCCAGAAAACATTTGATACCGAATTGTAAGTGCATCTTCTCAGAAACTGGCTTTTTTTTCTTATTTGACTCTGATAAATTTCCTGGTTACATAAGCTGTAGTTTCACTGAAGCAACAAGGATGCAGTCCGACTCAGGTCATATATTCTGTCTGTTAAGCAATACTCCGATCAGCCACAACATTATGAACACTGACAGGTGAAGTGAATAACATTGATCATATTGGTACTATGTGGTGTTCTGCTGGGAAACCTTGGATTTTGGCATCTGTGTTGATGAGACTTAGACACCCAAATAAACACTGTCCCAGAACAAGCGCACTCCCTCATGCAAATGGCAATCCCAAATGTCGCTGGCCTACCCCTGCAGGAAAATGCACCCCACTACATGGCAAAAACATCAAACAATCAGGAACATCTTGAGGAACATGACAATGGCCCAACATGTTGATTTGACCTCCAAACTTCCTAGAACCCATTCTGATCAAGCATCAACAGGATTCAGTGGAACGAGTTTGATTGACAGAGGCCCCACTGCACAAGCCAGAGTACCCAAAGGATCCACTGACAACGTCCTGGTGCCAGACCCCATAGGACACCCTGAGAGGTCCTCTTGTCCATGCCCAATGGTTTAGAGCATTTTTGACCACATAAGGGGGGGCCAACACAATATTAGGCAGGTGGACATAATGTTATGACTGATCGGCGTAAATTCCATGTGAAAATATCTCTGTGAGGCTTAATAATACACAGACATGTTCAAAAGAACTTGCACTAAAACATCACCTTTGGCATAGTGGCAAACCTGTGGGGGAAAAAGACAACAAGCTCACATGTTTAGTTGCAAAGTGTTTTTCGTCTGGATTTGTAGCTGATGAAAACCAATTTTACATCTAGGAACAAACTAAGAAATGGCCTTCAACTTTTGAATACATTTCTTTGGCTCAAGCTTCATCTAAACATCATCCATCGTCATCAGTGAACACAACATTTGCACAGTGATTATAAATCTGCATATACTACTACTACTACTACTACTACTACTACTAATAATAAT
>OMNN01101398.1:8208-18288 GCA_900302755.1 Chromis chromis
GTTATCATACTGAATAGATTTTTCTAATATATTAAAATATTATTTTAATTAGAAATAACAACGATAAGCAACACAAAAGTCACACTGATATACATACATGTAATATTACTTACTGACATCATGCATCCACGTAAGCATCCCAAAGATAAACAGCCCTATGTTCATTTTACATGCTATCAAATTGTATAAAACAGACTTAAGTACTAGTCCATTGTACTGCGGTCTTAGAAGGAGAGTGAATGGGGAGAGGAGGTGGCCACTGGAGTATCTGGTTGTGACTTATGCCGGATTTTATTTTTGAAATGTTGGAACACAAAGAACAAACTCATCAAGAACTGTATAAAGTATATTTCAATGGAATGTTCATGATCTATCTTTTTATATTTTGAAGAAAAAATAGAAACATATCAATAAAGTGTGATAATTGAACATATTTCTACTATTGAGACTTAAAAATGTATGAATGTCACTGCGATTCTAATGTGAAACCAATCTCCATAGCAGCTTGAATGAACTGATTAACAAGTCATGAGATGCTTTTTCAGACATTAAAAATTGCTTAAAATCATTAAAATCAACTTAAAATAAATGAAAAAGTAATATCAACCGTGTGTCAGTTTGTTTCAGGTGTCTAATTTCTGATGAAATGTGTGCCCCTGTGCAGACTGACTGAATATGACATTCTGTACTGACTGTCACGGTTAACTCTGTTCATCGGCCTGTCAGCTGCAGGATCCCTCATTGATTGATATAATGTGACTTGAAGCGAGGGCACAAAATCCAAGAAACGGAAGGATGACACTTTAAAGTTGGGGCTGAAAAGGACTGGTGTGTATTCAGATGCCAGCATTACACAGGAAGTTTATTTTTTTGCCAGTAACTGCTGCAATAACACACAATTTCTAAGATTAATAACTTGTCACATGGTGGTAATCTATAAGTTTGAGGTCAACTGTAACTGTGTCATGATATTTGAGACTAAGTGCTGTTTTCCCTCCGTGATATCAAATAACTGGAACTGGAACTTCTAATATCCGAGACATCGGACACCAACATGTCACCAGGATCTGTAATGTTTTGTAAGCAACACTGAATAATTACATTCTTGGACCCAATATCACAGACGGGGGGGGGGACGAAATGAAATTACATTTTTATTACATACAGACAAGCCCGAAATTATTCATACTCCTGGTAAATTTTGACTTAATGTTACTTTTATTCAACCAACTTAATTGGAAATGACACAGGCGTCTCCCAGAAGATAACAAGACGATGTACAAGAGGCATCATTGTGTGATGTATTGTGATTGTTGTTTACATTTGAACAAAAAGTGGCATGGCAAATTTACCAGGGCTATGAATAATTTCGGGCTTGACTGTAGGTAAAACATCAACTAGAATGCTAGTTAGCGGTATTAGGATTAAAAAAAAAATCTGCATTGTAAAAAAAATTATTTTACTGAATTTTTTACTTTTAATTTTGTAGTGTTTCCCCTTTATTTTGAAATACACAAAAATATTAATAAAATCACAAAAATAGACGGTAAATGTAGAATCCTAATAAAAAACATGTAACTTTGAATAACCATAAAAATTTTATTTTATTTATTGATTTAATAGATAATGGAAACATTTGGGTCTAATACTGTAAATATGAGTCTGAAATTAGACACAATATAGCAAAAATAGACAGATCAATTTGTTTGCAGAATGGTAGATATATTGTATAATTATAGAGGTTTTCACAACAAAAATTATAAATTAATGTGTTTTCATCAGGATATAATATCTCAAAGCATCGGTAATCTGTCAAAATACAGTTCATGTCTACTTTTTCACTGATCAGCCACAACAATATGACCACTGACAGGTGAAGTGAATAACATTGATCATATTGGTACTATGTGGTGTTCCACTGGAAAACCTTAGATTTTGCTATCCGTGTTGATGAGACTTAGACACTCAAATAAACATTGTTCCAGAACAAGCACACTCCCTCATGCAAATGGTAATCCCAAATTTCACTGGCCTACCCCCCCACCCCCCACAGGAAAATGCACCCCACCACATGGCAACAACATCAAACAATCAGGAACATCTTGAGGAACATGACAATGGCCCAAGATGTTGATTTGACCTCCAAACTTCCTAGACCCCATTCTGATCAAGCATCAACAGGATGCAGTGGAACAAGTTTGATTGACAGAGGCCCCACTGCACAAGCCAGAGTACCCAAAGGATCCACTGCCAACGTCCTGGTGCCAGACCCCATAGGACACCCTGAGAGGTCCTCTTGTCCATGTCCAATGGTTCACAGCACTTCTGACCACATAAGGGGGACCAACACAATAGGCAGGTGGTTATAATGTTATGCCTGATCAGTGTATATACCACATTGCTGATTAAGAAAAAAACATGAAATCAAATACACAAATAAATCCTTATTTATTGACCAGTAATGAATGGCATTATAAGGCCTACTTTATTTTGTTGTATTTAATTGATGCTATATTGTCAATATGTCAATAAACTATTTGATTTTAAGTTCAGCTTGTTGTCAGATATGCTACACTTAGTTACTTTATCAACTGGTTTTGCTCAACTAATTTAGAAATTAATTTGCCACTTTTATGAACTATATTAAAATGTAGTAAATATTTAAGTCAATTAGAGTTCAGCCTTTGTGTGCCAAGTTAAGAAAGATGCCCTATCAGCCCGTCTTTTCAAATGTGTTTGATACAGTATTCATGTTATTTTGTCGCACTGCCAAAATGTTTAAAATTTAATATCACAGAAAGATACTTGGTAGAATTTATTATAATGCAGGTCCTCACAAAACCAATACATCATCCTTTGGCATCCTTTGCAACGCGATTGCCAGCCTGCGAATGATATGTTTTGAAGGAAGGGTTGAGAAAATAATGATGAATCAATAGACTTGTTGGAGATCTGAGTCTATTACCAAGAATAATGAGGCGTGTGGGCAGCACAGAAATTATAATAGAGTAGATGAATGCTACAGTATGTGTTTTCCATTTACATGAATGTGTCGCACTAAAACGGAAAAATAAATCAAGCATGTCTAGAGGCTCAACTGTTTACCTCATTAAGAAGAAAAAGTGTAATATCTATTCAGAGACTAGAATTTCTGACATTTCACAATAATCACTCTGAAATAAAACAACAGCAAATTCCTTGGCAGCTCATGTGTATTTCTTTTATTTCCTATATATTATATTCCCTGCATCCTTCACTAAATTACAGCTGTCCAAGAATCAGGAGGGAGCATTTGCCTTCAACCTAAAAGAAAGGAGCTGCAGGGGAGAAAAAAAAATCATATCCATGATAAATCAGAACTAGGTGTAAAATGAATTGAGCACGCTTGCATCCTTGCTGGTTTATCCCTGTCTTCTATCTGCAGTAAGCAGGCTTCCCTCTCCAAACCAGTCTTCTTACTGCATTCTCCCTTTGAAACAGCAGCCAGGCTTTCCATTATGTTTCAGTGTGCTGTCAGAGCCTACCTCTTTCACAGAGATTATTTTTCACTTTCATATCTCAAAGAGTGCAGCCAGATCTAATAATACCATATCCAATTGATGCTGGGGAAAATATACCACTTCACTGGAGAAAAAATAAAACAGCTACAACACATAAAAACACAAATCATGTCCTCCGTCTGTAAACGTCAGAACCGGGATCTCTAATTCCAGCGAATAATGCCTCTTTTTTTTTTGTCTTAGCTATAATTAAAAGCTCTGTTAGAGATTTTGCCTGTCACCTGGAAGCATGGCAGATGAGAAATTCTGAGGTGTAACCCTGAATGCATCATGCGCCGATTGCTGCTATCCTCTTCTCCCAACTGAGAAGATGGGATGGTATTGCAGGAGTGCAGGCCATTTCCTGCTGAGAGACGATGTAGAAGAACTACTCTTCGCTGGGAAAAAGGCCAGATGGTGTGTTTACATTTCATCTCTCATTTTTAATGGAACACTTTCTAGACAATAAAAGAAATGACTATTTTAAGATGCTGGAACATGAGGAATGCTTACATCAAAACAAAATGGAGTTAATGGTATGCAGTGTGCTTTGACGAATGTATTGGGTTGAATCAATTAATTATGATAACTTACCTTGGGGGAATGTTCACAGGGGGATGGATGGGC
Source organism: Chromis chromis (assembly GCA_900302755.1). Lineage (NCBI taxonomy): Eukaryota > Metazoa > Chordata > Actinopteri > Pomacentridae > Chromis > Chromis chromis. The sequence continues at coordinate 12,375 of OMNN01101398.1, forward strand.
TACATATAGTTCTAACTGGAGCTACAGCCATTAGTACCAATGCAAGGACAGACTGGTGCAGGTTACATGAAAACAAAATTAGTAGCCCTCTAAAATGACTGTTGCTTAAGTTTGTTGTTTTTACAGGTAAACTAAATATTTAAACTACATCCGATCACCTAATGATGTGTGCTTGAATGATACACAATCAAGACACTGTCCATCCTGTCAGCAACATGGCTTAAAAGAAAGTTGTTTGACCTCGAAACTGGATTTTCTATGAATTCTGTAATTTCTAGAATCACTGCCAGCATATTTTTGTATATTTGTAGGGTAACAGGAATGCCCACCACTGCAAGTCCTGAAAATATTATCCTGTCTTGAATGCAGTATTGATTAAAATGAAGCTTCACCACTACAGTTTGAATAAGCAATGAGGATAATGCAACAACAGCTTAAGATCCAGTGTTTCCTTCATTTCTACTAGAACAGCATATGCTGATCAACAAGCAAATATGGTGATGCTGCGTGTCACTAAGCAAGTACTCGAGCGAAGAAAGTTCTTAACATGGAATTAGAAGTCTAGTTTTAGCTTGTGGAAATGACTGCCACAAAAACTCAGCCCCCATGATGCAACCTGCTGAAACTTCCACATCAAGATGATAACTTTCCTGCACTGCTTGGGAGTTTTGTTTTCCCTCTTTCTTCATAATTGATTAGAGATGTTACAGTTTACGAGGCAATTGCATTTAACACGACTTTAGTGCAAACAACAGCAGCTGGATGATCAGCCAGTGCATCCAGACGTATGTGAAGCTGAGAGCAGACACATGAAACTTTGTCTCAATGAAGCACTCTCTGAAGGAACAAGACATCTTGATTTAGATGCAAAACACAATCCCATGCTTGGCTGGCTCCTCCCATGAGGGGCCAGGAGATTAAGATTTAATGGTGATACTGAGGGAATGACACTATCTGTCTGCAGACTCCCATCTCTTCACACAACATCACCTCTGTTGCTTTTCTATCTCTTTCTCTTCCCCAAACACAGATGCAAACACACTTCCCCACACAGCAATGCATACACTTAAGTTTGGGCACACACACACAAGCATATGTGCGTGTCACAGATGTCTATACACACACATGCACACACACTCACACACGCAATCTAAAATCTGACAAAAGCTCGGCTACAGGCAGGCGAACTCAACTGGAGTTTGACTTGTAAATTAAACTCTTGTCAAGATGATCTTTTTGTTGCATGAATACTGGAATTGGCTTAAGAAATGATGGATCTGCACTCAACATGTCTGGCAAAACAAACATGCCTGAGGCGGATGCACTGTTCTGTGCCATTTAACAGTGTATCAAAACTGCTTTGAATAGATTATATGTGACATGTGAGACTGGCAACCATTGCTTTTTACGTATTTACTTGCATCTACATCCACGATCAGTAAATACTGTCAAACTAAATTATTACATTACAACACAATTGTAGCATATCTGTCTGGACTATCTCTAAGGATGGAGCTACATTGTTCTGTAGGTAGACGAGGATAAAAAGGACATTAACGACGTTTAGATTTATAGTACTCAACATAGTCAACATCACATCTGCACTAAAGAATTGCACGGCTCAATTACAAAGATCACTTACAGGATATTCAGCTGCAACCACCTTTGCGGAATTAAAGTCTTGGCACCAGGGTCAAAAATGTATCTGTAATGGCTGCCTCCCTTAAACCGCTATTCTTCATCCCTTGATATCCGAAGAGGTATTAAGAAGTGAAATTAATGAGGGATCATTTTCACTTGGATTCAAAGTATCAGGCTGATTCATGAAAGAGTAAGTGATCTAATGCTTTATACACTTCAAACTTACAGCGTATATCATATATCATCATGCGTAGACACACAGATAATACAAGATAAGATACTTTTCTGTCATGCCACAAATACATTATGTTAAAATGATGATAATATGCTGTAAAAACCACCTTGCACATACCACGGAACTGCTGCTTAACTTCAAGGCCATGTGTCAGTTATGGCACACATGTAAATAGGTGCACAAGAATTTACAGATAACCTTTGAATGACTTTTCTTACACAGGCTACGAGGGAAATACACTGTACCTGCAATCCATGACTGTAAATTATTTATGAGTCATAGGTCGTTTCTTCAGAGGCTGTAAAGAGTTCAGAGACTCATTTTAAATTTAAAGAATGCTCTCAGTTTGACTGAAAATCCAGGTTTACAGTGAAAACCCTTTTTCTCAGATGGCACACATCCTGCTGTTTTGACCTGCTCGTCCTGGCTGCATTGATGAGGGATCAAGACATTATTCAGCGATAATTTGTGGTTCAATGGTCAGAGAGGCTGCAGCAGAGGAAACACGGAGCACATGAAGCCAATAAAGCTGGAAGACCTGAACAGGCCCAGTGTCACGAAGATAAAGGCATACGACTGGATAAAACGGAAGTCTTACAAAGTTCTTTACAATGAATTACATTAGCTTTTGAGGTAATGGCATACTTCTTGATAGAAAGACTCTGGGCAACAGAGTAATATTTTATTTACACATTTCCGCAGTGACCACAAATAATGAAAGATAAGCATGTTGCCGACATTAAAAAAAAAGCTGAAATAGCTGAGTGAGAATCACCCATGGAAGCACAAGATATTTGCAGGTGAGTAACATGTCATGTCACCCTGACCTAACGGAGACAACAGGGAAGGCTTTTTTTTTTGGTTGGCCAATTCTATGAGAAGAAATAAAATCATCCACCACTTGCATTGCATTGAAGAGCGCCTGTAATAAGACAAGATAAGATAAGATAATCCTTTATTCGTCCCACAACGGGGAAATTTACCTTGTTACAGTAGCAAAGTGGACAGTGCAGCAAGGAACATATGAGATACAAAGTAAGTAAAATAAGTGTCATAAGAAAAATATGTACAGAACTACCAAGTATAAAAAAATGTACAAAAAAGGTAAAAAAAAAAAAACTGTACAGAACCAACAAGTAGCGACATGAAGTGATACTGCACTGTAAATGATGAGAAACATAATTAATAATAATTACTGCACATGTGGATTACAGTAGCAACTGCTGATACATAATCCAAATAGCACTGCCATGTTCAACTGACTCAGGCCCGTTTAGGAGATGCTCCAGGTAGTGACCAGTGTCGATGCTACCATTTAGCTAGCTGCTAACTGCTAATGTAGCTGTAATGCCCAGAAATCAAACTGGACATAAAGGCGGTGCTCGCACATGAAAGCCCACTCATTTATAGGCTGAGCTAAACCTCAATGCAAACAATGTCAAGCGGTAATATCCAGGGAAGATGGAGAAATTTGAGAAAACACAAAAAAAAATAAAACACCAGGGGGGAGCATGAATTGTAATATGTTTGAATTAATTGGTGTTGATAAGAAACATCATTAAGATTTCATCAGAACTGGTGTGATAACGCTCGAGAACATTCGGTACGTGCACTTTAATTAAATTAATTGAATGTGAAATGCAGTGACGCTCACGATGAAGAAAGCTAGTAAGATACAGGTTGCAAACAATGTCCACGTTCGGAAAGGTTCACCACTGACAAAGGCAGTGAATGGGAGCTTGACAGTCTATTAGGAGCAAACATAATACACATGTGTGAGTCAATCTCATGGAAGCTGGAAGACGTTTCCAATCAACCAACTTTAATTATCAGGACACTGTTCTCATAAGCAAATTGCCCAAAGCAGTGACTGGTTGATTTGTTCATGTATCGAAATCTCAACCTTTTGACCCAATGCAAAACCTGGCATCAGCACTAACCACTGAGCCATTCAGGTATCTCAGTCACAAGGTTCTATTTTTGAAGGTGAAATTCATCAGAAATCAGCCCAGTGTGAAGCCTTTGGACTCAGACTTTTAGATTGTCAGTTACAGCCAGAGAAGCTGAACATGAGAATATATTACATGCTTACACACTTTTAAAATCAAGACAGACTCTTCGATAAAGGGGGGACGTGTGAAACGTCTGCGGCACAAAGTGTGTAAGACCTCTTAGAGAACAAAAAATGCATGGAAAACAAAATGGCTGAGCAGAAGAACAATAATGTGAGTGCTCGCCTTCATCCAGCATCACACAGTGACCACACAAGTCAGCTAAGAGACTGTAAATGTCTGCTGCTTACCACTTTGAGAAGCAATCATCCCCTCAGCCATGGCCTATTCTTTTCTCCCTTCTTTTGCTGTGGTTGTCCCTATTTTCGGTCTTTTATCTACAAGGAGACGAGAGAAGAAGTAGAAATAAAAAAGATAAATCACAGGTAGGTTTATAAGTCACAGTGAGAATCAATATTTAAAAGATGGCAACTTTAAACACTGGAAAACAGTATGAAATTTGATAGACATAGACATCACGAGGCATGGGAGAATGGTCATGAAGATATTAAGTTGAAACTTAATATTGCAAGGACTACGAATTGTTCTAGGTATACAATAGCTGCAATAAGTTATTTTGATGGGGAGCGAGACAGAAACTTTTACTGATTGATTATGACTTCTGCTATGTGTCACGAAAGCACCAGGAAATGTGTCGTATTGTTCAACAACTTTGTGAAAAATGAAAGCAAAGATCCTGAGAAACAGAACAAACCAGTAGGGCCAAAGAATGACAAATCTGTATTAAAAATGTTGAAATAAACTTGAAAAAAAAAACACAAACCACGACAGCGCGGCTACCATTTAATTTCAAGCTCCGTATCTCTTCTGGGCAGTGCGTGCAGTGCTCTGACAGTTAAGCACTTTCTTCTGAAATTGGCTTTGCTCATCTGTGTGATATTTTGGTGATCAGTGCACAGTACAGGGGGGGAAGAGAGGGTCCAACAGGTGGAGGGTTCATTCTTTGGGAATATGACTTGTAGGTGACATGTTGAGAACTCTCAACAAGATCAGTGCAAGGATACAGAAATAACAGAATACCTCTTTTAACTTGTAAACACATTTCAGGCAGTAGATGTACTTAAATTTATTTTAAAAATGACTTTGAATGTGATAGAAGCAGAACGCCAGTAAATTGGCTTGCATGTACCCTATATGAGTGACTCCTACAGAATATGTTGTCCACAGTTGCGTCATACTGCGTGGAAATCTTCTTAAGATAATTCAATCCCTGCAGCCATGTGAAGGCAGCAGGACAGATATGTTGATAAATCAGCAGCCGAGTCAGAGCACAAGGCCATTTCACACAGCATCCACTGTGTGCACCTTTATGAAATCATATGCAAAATAACCACACACACCTCAACGCACATGGCATTGGTTGGTTAGGACTTGGTAATCTAAGTGGTTATGTGAAAGACATCACATTATCTGGGCTCATTATTACTGTGTATGAGTTCCTTTCTTTCTTTCTTTTTTTGCAGTTTTTTTTAGCTTTTCATGCATCATTCCTAAAATGCATTTTTGCTATGATGTGACAGTTTACAGCTTGAGAAAAAATAGATTAAGGAGTGTTGATTGATGACCACCTTCAGAAAGCTGTTGTGTTCAGCCACTGAGTTTCAGTCTCTCCAAGGCTGCCGACAAGCACTATAGAAACGAGCAAAAGCTTTGCTGTATGCTGAATTTTCTAACCACATAAAGTAAATTACACAACGTGTACATCTTCTATTTTTTTTTCATCCAAGTAAGGCAAGTGGTGTCAGCATTGTGCTGAGTCCATGGATTTCTGTTTAAAGAATTTCCTGATTTGTTCGAATCCTTAGCCAGCAGGGTGACCTGCACAATGCACACTGGCCTGCTTGTTACTTTCTCTACTGTAATGAGTCCCCTTATCCGAACTGCAGGAGGAAACACAAAGGATGGTGATTATGCAAAAGGCGTGCTTGACTTAGTAATGTGATGATGTGAGAGAGACAGGGGGTGG